>CM076577.1:1108342697-1108551832 GCA_034641835.2 Pinus albicaulis
CTCTATTGGGAAGTCTAAATGAATCAAAATTTGTCAAATTCATACAGCTGAATACAGCAAAGGAAATATGGGACAAAATCATTCTAAGTTATGAAGGTGATGCAAAGGTAAAAATTGCTAAACTCCAAACTCTCAGAATTCAATATGAGAATCTAAAAATGGATAATGAGGAGAGCATTGCCAATTTCTTTTTATGTCTTGATGATATTGTAAATCGTATGAGAAATCTGGGAGAAACAATAACCGAATCTACTTTGGTTGAGAAAGTCTTAAGATCACTAACAACAAAATTTGAGTCAAAAGTTTCTGCTCTTGAAGAAAAGCAGGATCTTAAAAATCTTACTGTGGTGCAACTTCATGGCATACTAACTGCATATGAAATGAGAAGAGGAGGACCATCTGAAGTCAAAGAAGCAGTCTTTAGAACTTCTAAAAAAGGGAAGGAAGTACAAAAAATAGAAGGATCAGGATATATCTCGGAAGAAGATGAGATAAAATTTGTAAAGAAACTTCAACTTGACACAGGACGGTTTAGAGGTAAGCTTCCTTTCAAATGCTTTGATTGTGGAAGAGTTGGTCATTATGCTGCTAAGTGTCCTTATAAAGAAACACATAAAAAGGGGAAGGAAGTAGCAAGAAGGAATAAGAATCGTTTTAGTACTAGAAAGAGCTTCTATACTCATGAAGACAGTGATGGGTTATCTGATAGTGAGGAAGAATGTGAACAAGATCTTAGACTTCTCATGGCATTTGAAAAAGAATCTAGAGAAGAAAAGGATACTTTTGTGGATGCTCTAGAAGACAATGATTTTCTTGATGAAAACAATCAACACAAAATTTTCTTAGAAGAGAGTAAAATAATCATAGAAACTCTGAAAAATCAGCTTGAAGAAAAAGAGAAACACAATGAGAAATTAGAATGTGAAGTAGTAAGTCTAAGAAAATAACTTGAGAAAGTAAAGACTCTGAATCTTAGATTTGCTAAAGGATCTGAAACCTTAGATGAGATTATTAAGGTACAACGTTCTCCTCTCATAAAGACAGGTCTTGGATATATCGGAGAATCTTCTCAGGCTTCAGCTCCAAATTATCTAAAAGCAGCTACAACTGGTTTACAACATTCTGCCACTCAGCAAGGGAATAAAGAATATTTACAGGTAAAGCATGATCATCTCAATTCAAAGAACACTAATAGGAATATCCTTCAAAGAAACACCAATCAACAGGTAAATTCAAGTAGAAGATTTCATGATCGCATAAATTTCTTCTTCAATGGACAATGTTTCTCATGTCACAATTTTGGTCATAAAGTTGTTCAATGTGTTTCATATAAAACCATCATGACAAGAGAAGAAAGAAAGAAAAGGATTGATATTGAAACAAAGAAGAATACTTATAACAACTTTTCTCCTCTTCAAAATGAATTTGAATGTGCTTATTGCAATAATTTTGGCCATGAAGAATATGAATGTAGAAGCAAAGTTCAACCAAAAGAACATGTTCCTTCAAGCTCCAAAGTATGGAAAAAGAAGGAATTACAGGTTGAAAATTGTGGCATAGCGTTATTTGCAGAAGATGAAGAAAACCAATGGTACATTGATAGTGGATACTCAAGACACATGACAGGTGACAAAAACAAACTTCTAGCATATAGTGCCTTAGAAAAAGAAAATAATGTTACATTTGGAAATGATACTCCTGCGGTCATTAAGGGAAAAGGGTCTGTTTTTCTAAAAGAAAAGGTGAAAGCTAATGAAGTTATGTATGTGGATGGATTAAAGCATAACCTGTTAAGTGTAAGTCAAATGTGTGATCAAGGAACTGAAGTTGTATTTAGTTCAAAAGAATGTGTGGTATGTGATCTTGATACAGGTAAAGCAATTATAAAAGGAAAAAGAACTCCAAGAAACCTGTATGTATTGAAGAACTGCAAAGAACAATGTTACTTGAGTAAATCCTCAGAAAATTGGCTATGGCATAGAAGGTTGGGGCATCTGAGCTTCTCTCAAATCAAAAAATCAAGCAGACTTAAAGCTGTTCGTGATCTTCCCAATATTACTCTACCTGAAAGTATCATATGCAAATCTTTCCAATTCGGTAAGCAAACCAGAGTGCAATTTAATGCCAAGGAAGGATCATCAAGTAAGCCTCTTGAACTCATTCATACTGACATATGTGGACCTATGAGGAAAAAGTCACCATGTGGTGAAGAATACTATATCTTATTCATTGATTATTTCTCTAGAATGTGTTGGATTGGGCTGCTTAAACACAAAGATGAAGCATTTGAGAAATTTCAGATATTCAAAGCACTAGTTGAGAATGAATTAGATCTAAAAATTAAGTGCCTCAGATCTGATCGAGGAGGAGAATATACATCGAATGAATTCCTTGAATTTTGTGAACAACATGGCATAAAAATACAGTTCTCCGTAGCTGGCACTCCACAACAAAATGGTGTTGCAGAAAGAATTAAATGAACAGTTCAACAAATGGCTAGAGCTATGCTTGATGATTCTGGAACACCTAAAACATTTTGGGGAGAAGCAGCACATACAGCAGTAAATATTCTTAACAAGGCACATGTTCATGTAAATAGTGATAAAACTCCATATGAACTCTGGTATGGTAATTCTCCCACTGTAAAGCATTTTAGAATTTTTGGAAGCAAATGTTTTATCAAAAATAATGATGAAAAACTTAGCAATTTTGAACCCAGAGCAGATGAAGGAATATTTCTTGGTACTCCTCTAGGAGTAGGGCATATAAATGTTACAATAAAAGACTTCAGAAGATTGTTGAATGTATAGATGTTGTTATTGATGAGTCTCCAGCAGCTCCAAAAGAAGAAAAACAAACAACAAATGAAGACGATGATGATGACATATATCCTTCTACGTCAAATAGTAATGATACAAACAGTGAACCCAGTGAAGAACCCGAAGATGATTTGTCTGAAAAGGCTCCATCCAGATATGTTCAAAAGAATCATCCAGAATCTCAAATTTTGGGAGAAAAGGGATCAGGTGTACAAACAAGAAGGACTCTTGTGGGATCTTCTAGCAATCTGGCATTTCTATCCACTATTGAACCTCACAGTGTTAGTCAAGCTAGCAAAGATGAATTTTGGATTCAAGCCATGAATGAAGAGCTTGATCAAATTGAAAAGAATCACACTTGGGAATTAGTACCAAGACCTCATGACAAAAATGTCATTGGAACTAAATAGATATTCAAAAACAAGTTAAATGAGAATGGGGATGTTATAAGAAATAAAGCTAGACTTGTTTGCAAGGGGTATGCTCAACAAGAAGGTATAGACTTTGAAGAAACCTTTGCTCCTGTAGCCAGACTTGAAGCCATAAGAATGTTTCTTACTTTTTTCAAGCTTCCAACAAATCAAAGTTTATCAAATGGATGTTAAATTTGCTTTTCTCAATGGTGATCTAGAAGAAGAAGTTTATATAGAACAACCAGAAGGATTCATTTTGGGAAATGATGAAAAACTTGTTTGTAGACTTAAAAAGGCTCTATATGGCCTCAAACAAGCTCCAAGGGCATGGTATTATCGTCTTGACAAATATCTTCATCAACAAGGATTTTCAAAGGGGTCTGCTGATAGCAACTTATACACAAAAACTGAAAATGATAAACTATTGATTGTGGTTGTATATGTTGATGATGTCATTTTTGGAAGTAATGAAGAGTCTATGAGTCAGAAATTTGCTTCTGATATGCAGCAAGAATTTGAAATTTCTTTACTTGGGGAACTAACATTCTTTCTTGGCTTGCAAGTGCAACAAGCAACAGATGGAATATTCTTATCACAAGAAAAATATCTTAAGCAAATCTTGAAGAAGTATGGCATGGAAGATTGCAAACCTGTAAGTACACCAATGATAACTAGATGTAATCTCAGTTCTAATGATGATTCCCCCACGGTGAATCAACCAGAATATAGATCTATGATAGGAAGTCTACTTTATCTCACTGGGACTAGACCAGACATTATGCATGCAGTTGGGATTGTTGGACGATTCCAAGCTAATCCAAAAGAGTCTCAACTTTAGGCTGTCAAAAGAATATTCAAATATCTACAAGGAACTCAAGACTTTGGACTATGGTATCCAAAGAATGCTAATCTTACTCTTCATGCTTACACTGATGCAGACTGGGCTGGAAATGTTGATGATCGGAAAAGCACTAGTGGTGGTGCATTCTATATGGGGCCTCGGTTGGTATCTTGGTTCAGCAAGAAGAAAATCTCTATTGCCTTATCTACAGCAGAAGTAGAATATGTCGTTGCCGCATCATGTTGCACTCAACTTCTTTGGATGATGCAAACCTTACAAGACATTCAAATCAAATGTTCACCTCCTATCTCCATTATGTGTGATAATACAAGTGCCATCAGTATCTCAAATAATCCTGTTATGCATTCCAAGACCAAGCACATTCCCATCAAATATCACTTCTTACGTGAACAAGTGCTTGAACAAAAAGTGAAATTGGAGTATGTTTCCTCCAAAGAACAAGTTGCTGATATATTTACCAAACCTCTACCCAGGGAAGCGTTCGAATATCTCAGACAAAAACTGGGAGTAGTCTCTGCCATGCAGAGGATCAGGTCTACTTAAATACAGAAGATTAGATTGGTTGTGAGGTGCTGTTAGGCATCTCTGAATGCACAGGCTAAGGGGGAGCATTGGTCATATGAAAAGGATGAATTGTTGGTCATATTATGTTTGAAGATGCAGCATGATCTCAGGGGGAGCATGGCATTTTCGGTTCAAAGGATCTTGATCAAAATCTTTTCCATTGATGTCAAAGGGGGAGGAAAAGCAAAAAAGGGCTTCTATAAGACCATCAGAGGAAGAGTATTGCCATCAATGCCAAAGGGGGAGATTGTTGGAAATGTTGTCATTGATGGCAAAGGAAATAGCAAAGAAGGAGCATCTGAACAGCAACAAGGCAAAGAGAGATAGCAGAGGCAGCAAAGAGACCAGCAGAAAGAGCAAAGAAGAAGAGAGGAAGCAAGGCAGATAAGGAACTAAGGCAGCAGACAACGTAGAGATAGTGAATAGAAGTAGAATGCATAATTGAAGCAGAATTGTCTAGAGACAGAGTAGGAGAAAAAGGCCATCGAATAGTAAGGAATAAGTGAATGGTAATCTATGATAAGTAAGAAATCCATTGAAGGAATTAATGGTTGCAGAGATATGATGAATGTAGCGAAGATTATAATTGCGATTGACCATAGTACAGTGATCAGCTTGCGGAATAAAGAACTTGAATGTGCAGTTAAAAGAGGAACTGTGACAGGATAGAACTCCAAACATGCAATGGAAGGTTGATATATTATATATATCATAGCATAATTGAATACAGAGTGACATTGTGTTGTGTCGAGGTCGGAAGGCAGCAACCGGTGTAAAGAATGTATGTTAAAAGACTCAAATGAAATTGTGAACAAAGCGTTAAAATTAGCAATGGAATTGTAATAAAAGGCAAAACATTAAAGCGCAACTTAATTATAATAATACATTGAAAAGGTGACGGAACACTGCGTGGAAGAGCGGAACCATGACCGAGTGAACAATGAAGGCGGTTTATGGTTTTCATCGCACCGCCTATGCGGAGCAAGCGGTATTTCTTGGTTGAGGAGCAATTCCATAGAGTGCTCGACCCGCGTCCCTGTACGACTTCACAAAACCTCTTGTCACTACGTGCCATCGCGCGTTATAGTTTGACCCAGGATGCCCAACAATATTATTGTGCGTCGTTGATCTGGAGGGAAGCCATCGGACGGTGGTCGTGTGAGGAAGATGCACGAAGATTAACCAAAGTAAGACAGACCATCGCACGTTAACGTTCAGCATTGGAGGTCGAGCGATATGCATATATGTCGTTGATCTGGAAGCTTGCTATCTAACAGTGATCGGACGCTGGACTTGTGCGAAGTTTACTCATGGTACCATGCGTGTATTTGATTGGCTATTGACTATATATGTGGGCCTAGGGTCAAAGGTTTATCATAAGTTAATTAGTGCGAAGGGTTGTAACTTTAATCCTAAAGTTTAGTTCAAAGTTGTAAATATATTTATTTATCAATTTCTTCAAATTGATAAATAAATTAAAAAGAAATCAAAGAGGCACGTAGGGTAAACTAAAGGAAATACTGTCAAAGGAATACCATTAGTGGTTGAATGGTTTTTACTCATGGTATTGATAAAGGTTAAACTATATAAGGCAAAGAGGATGATAGTGTGAAGTGTGCATGCGTAAGGGTCGTGAATGAATAAATTTTTCTAAGGAATATCTGCATGGGCGAACTCTGTTCTTAACTGATAAATCTGAAACTACGATGCACCCATGAATATAATGATCTGACGATGATGAATCTCTGGTTTGAATGACGGACGAAATCATGAAGAACTGGTGTGAGTATACAGAAAATAAATAAAGCTGGTGACCGGCAAGGTATGTCGTATGGAAACTGGTGGATCCAGTATGAAAATTGATGAAACGTGGTCCATAGTGGTGTTGAGGGTCGAAGCCTTCAGAGAGGGGGTTGTAGCTCCCTTCCAGTGGTAGCTGGTAAACGAGAGTAGGGGGTAGTAGCTCCCTTCCAGGAGAGGTTGGTAAACGAGAGAAGGTTATAGCCTTCCGCAGGTGGGTGCCTGCGTGCTGGTATAAATCTGCACCAGCATATATTGTAAGAAGTTTTCTCTATAATAAAATATTGAAGACTAAGATTGCACCAGCGGTGGTTTTCTCCCGAATTGGGTCTCCACCTTAAATCCTGGTGTCCATATGTGTAGTTCATGTTTGATGCTTTGTTCTGTTATTTCTGTTCATGCTTAATGCTTACCTGATGCAATGCTCTAAGTAAAGACATAATAAGATATTTGGACATACATGTTGGATGCAGTACTGTAACATATGGTTTTAAGAGATAGAAGCAGAATTATCGGTCCGGCTCTAAATGCTGATTCTCCCCCCTCTCGGTATTTTTCCATCGGTAAGAGAAATCGGTCACAATCTTATTAGTTAGCTTCTGATCCTAGGATTGTCCAAAGAATTGATATTATGGTCGCAGATATTCCTGAATTCTATGGATTAGTCTTAAGCAGGGATTGTTTTGCAAAGCTTAATGGCTATATCGCAACTGATTATTCACATATGTGGCTTCCCTATAAAGGGAAACCAAATCAAATCAAAATCGAGCGAGAAAAACACATAATGCATACTGTAATAGAATTTGAACAAGCAAATGAACCTGTAGCTTTCAACAACAATATCCTTGGAGGTTATTCTGATGAGGCATTCCTTGGGAATTTCACTGCACCACAATCACCCTTTTCTGTAAATACTTTTGTTTCACAAATTAAAAAAATTTCACAATCTGATTCATATAGAATTGTTAATGTTTTTGATACATCTGTAGATAAACCTGCAGATAAATCCTTATTTTGGTCATTATATTTCGATGGATCAAAATCTAGTGATGGAGCAGGAGCAAGATGCATTTTAATTGATCCAGATGGACAGAAAATGATGTTGTCATGTAGACTAGAATTTGAGTGCACAAACAATACTGCAAAATATGAAGCCTTGATTCAAGGGATTTATAAAGCTATAGGGTTAAATGTCAAATACTTGAAAGTATATGGTGATTCCGAAATTGTCATAAGACAAGTAAGGAATACCATCCATTGTCTTTCAGGACATCTCAAACATTATCAAACCCTTCTGCAAGACCTTACCATTAAATTTTTAGCATTTAATATCTCTTCTATCCCTAGAAATCAAAACACATCTGCTAATTTGTTAGCTAATGTCACATCCAAACTCCTTCCTACTGAAGATTGCAGTCCTGATAGGTTTTCAGTCGAATTGATTTTTCGCCCATCTATTCATGATAATATCACAAACTGGAGAGTATTCTACCATGATGAAGATATATTGAATTTCTTGACCTCAGATAAATCCTATGATGAAAAAATTATTGGTGAAAGTGATCATGATCTGCAAATTACCTCAAAAAGTAATGAAAATCCTATTCCTAATTCTGTTGTTAAACTTGAAGAACTATATGATATAAAAGATAGATTCAAGAAAGTTACTAATGCTAAGCTTCAAAGTTCTACTTTGAAGTTTGAATTAGTAAATCTTGGCTATGAGTCTAAACCTCAAAATGTTAATCTAGGACTTGATTTAACTCCAGAGGAAAGAACTGCTTTCATCAAAATTTTGAGTAGGTATAAAAATGTCTTTGCTTGGAATTATGAGGACTTAAAAATGTATGATACTTCTGTTATTCAACACACAATTCCAATGCTTTCTGATGTGAAGCCTGTTCAACATAAGTTAAGGAAAATTCCTCGAAATCTTGAAATTCAAATCAAAACAGAACTCAATAAACTTTTGAAAGCCAAAATCATTTTTCCTGTAAGGCATTCTAATTGGGTTTCTAATATGGTACCTGTCAGGAAGAAGAATGGTGACATTAGAATCTACATTGATTTTAGAAATTTAAACAAGGCATGTCAAAAGGATAATTTTCCATTACTTACCATGGAGCAAATACTTCAAAAGGTAGATGGTTTTGAACTCATGTCCTTCCTTGATGGATTTTTAGGCTATAACCAAATATTATTACATCCAGATGATAGGTTGAAAACCACTTTTAGAACCAAATGGGGAACCTATGCGTATCATAAAATGCCTTTTGGTTTAATAAATGCAAGAGATACTTTCCAGAGAGCCATGGACATAGCATTTAAGGGTCTGATTAATAGATTAGTTGTTATTTATCTTGATGACATAACAATATTTTCAAAGAAGAGGGCCAATCATATACATGATTTGAAACAAATATTTCAAAGATGTAGAAGGTTTGGTATTTCTTTGAATCCAAATAAATCCTTCTTTTCTATCAATGAAGGAAAACTCTTAGGGTTTGTTGTGTCAAAAGATGGTATATATATTAACCCTAACAGAGTGAAAGAAATTTCTGATATTTATTTACCTCATAAAAAAAATCCATGCAATCATTTTTAGGGCAAATCAATTTTGTTAAAAGATTCATTCCCGATTTCTCTCAAATTGTTTTACCGATGTAGAATATGATTCAGAAAAATTCAGATTTTAAATGGGGGTATAAAAAGAAAGAAGCCTTTGATGCAATCAAACATGCAGTCATTAATGCGCCTGCATTAAATACTCCTGATTTTTCTAAAGATTTTATTCAGTATACATTGGCCACCGAAACATCCTATGCTGTTGTTTTAACATAGCTCAATGATCAACAAGTAGAAGCACCAATTTCTTTCTTCAACTCAAATCTGCAAGGAGCCGAGCTTAATTATTCCGACGTAGAAAAACAAGTCTTCGTTGTGTTTAAATCAATTAAACATTTTAGACCTTTTCTCCTAAAGACACATACAAAAATTATTGTCCCATTCTCTACAGTGAGACAATTATTAGTTCAAAAGGAAGTAGGAGAAAAGAGGGCTAATTGGGTGACAGCTTTGCAAGAATATGATATTGATATTAAGCCAGCCAAGATTGTTAGAGGTCAAGGTTTTTGCAGATTATTAGAAGGAGCTCACAACATACCAGAAAATCAAGATCCAGATAATGTTGTTCAAGTAAGTCAGATAAGTGTTACAGATTCTGAATCTCAGTATGCTAATATGATCTTTTACTTGAAAAATGGTTATGCTCCTTCTAATCTCAGCTATAAGAACAAACGTGTTTTAATACTGAAGGCTAAACATTATGAAATCATTGATGATGTGTTATTCATAAGGAATTATGATTCAATTCTATTAAGATGCCTTGAAAAGACTGAAGAAAAAAAGGTATTGTAGGAATTACATGATGGACCAGCAGGAGGAAATTTTGGAGGTGATACCACATCTCACAAAATCATTCATGTTGGATATTATTGGCCTACCCTTTTCAAAGATACACATGATTACGTGAGGAAGTGAGAGATTTGTCAAACTGCTAGTGGAAGACAAAGGAAGCCAGCTTTTCCTTTACAACCAGTAAATATTGAACAACCATTTGAGCAATGGGGGCTTGATATTATTGGTGAAATAATACCTCATTCTTACAAACAACACAGATACATCCTTACAACAACAGATTACTTTACAAAGTGGGTATAAGAAATTCCTTTAAAGGTAGCCAATTCTGATGTAATTATTGATTTCATCGATCAATTCATCATTACCAGGTTTGGTGTACCTAATGCTCTTGTCTTTGACAATGCGTCTTACTTTTCTGGAAATAGTACAATGGAATTTGCTATCAAAAGAGGTTTTAAATTGAAATATTCAGCAAATTATTATCCAAAAGGTAATGGTCTAGATGAATCTACTAATAAAAATCTCATCAAAATCATTAAAAGGACCATTGATCAAAATCAAAAGAATTGGCACAAGTCTTTAATCTTTGCATTATGGGCTGATCGTATTACTCATAAAGCTTCAATAGGAACTTCACCTTTTAATTTATTTTATGGAAAAGAAGTTGTGATACCATCAAATTTAGCTCTCCCATCATTAGCCCTAGTGCAATTTATTGAAGAGAATCCTTCCTCATCTATTCAGTTGAGATTTGATCAAACCCTTAGATTAGAAGAAGATAGAGAGAAAGAAAAAAGTATTCATGAAAAACATCAACAGTTAGTAAAATCTTCTTTTGATTCAAGTTCCACCGGCTCAAAAAATTTGTCAACTGGTGATCTTGTTCTGAAATGGGATAAAGCACATGAAGATAAAGGTAAACATACCAAATTTCAAAAGATGTGGCTTGGAACATTTCAGATTGCTGAAAAGATAGGCTCATATACATTCATTCTCCAAGATTTACCAAGAAAGAGAGAATCTCTTCCTGTCAATGGACTTGTCTTAAATAAATTCTTTTCATAAGGAGGTAACCCCTTCTTACTTGTACATATTCCTTTCTGCAATTTTTGTTGTTTGTAAATAAAGGTTGTTAATAGTATTTAATTGACTTTTTACTATTAGAAAATATCTTAGGAAGAATATTATAAATACTTATTTTATGTAAATAAGAATTTTTAGGAAAATGATTATAGTTTTGGACAGTTTAAAATAGACTGTCAAACTTTGAAATTTTGTTCAAACATTTGCATGATCTTTTGAAACCTTGAGGAAAATGTAGGTCATTATAAGTTTATTAAGCAGAGAAAGGTTATCTTTAAAAAGTAAAGACTTTTTCAAGCTTTATCACACAAAAAACTATGAAAATTTTCATCCATTGATTCTTAAGGATAAAACCATTTCACCCCATCCATTTAAGTTGTGATTTTTTAGAATGTAATACTAAGAAATTATATGAAAATTTAAGAGATAAGAGGTCTCATCACGAGCCTGCTTACCATGATCATAAGAAGTAATAAAACTGACATTAGCAACACTACATACCAAAATAGGGTAATGGCTTATAAATGTAAGACAAGGGGTCTCATCATGAGCCAACTTGTTCAGTTTAATTACAACTAGTGAGTGGCATTGTTATTAACTGGATACCAAACCAGAACAATGGCTTTTAAACTAAAAAAATAAGTAAAAGACAAAAAACATAAGATAATATGTCTTATGAATTTTTCTTTTAAAGAATCATAATCTTAGTTGGATGGGACAATGAATGGTTGATGGTTAAAAGGTAACCCTGTCGAGACTATGAACGTTTACAGGCAGCAGAGGCAATGCCTATGACAATAGAGTATATTACAAAAGCTAAACTTGGAAAGGCCCCTTACTTCATTATTATCAACCAATCAAGGCTTGAGAAAACCAAAAAATGTTTTTATTCTTGAGAAATTAGAAAGAAATTGTAAAATGTTTTTATTCTTTTTCAAAGTTAGATTTTATTTAAAAATTTTCTAAGATAGTTTTCATTATCTTTAAAATTTTTTACTTATTAGGAATATAGTATTCATTTTATTTTTCAGAGATAAATGTTTCTTCCAATGAATCGCCAATTGTTGTATAGTACAACAACCCTCCCCATTTCAAAATTTTGGGATAAATTTCATTTAGAAATAGGCCCCCTTTATTTTTAAATAGGAATAAAAAACTTATAGGAAATCCAATCATTTTGAGTAAAACAATAAAGGTTCATTGTTAGAAAGGCATATATTGCATCTCTTTAATAGCAAATGTATATAAACAAATGCAATGTATAAAAAAAAATTGATCCGATGAAGACTTTTATCACATTAACATAATATGTAAAAGTATTTAATTGGAACAAAGTCCGATGTGATATAGTAATCGCAATCGCAAATCGGAGATATCTTCAAGTTGTACATTTTTTTTGAAAAACTTCGATGCGATAGAACAAATCGCAATCAGAAATCGTGAATTTCTTAAGTTTTTACACTCTGTTTGATAAACCCCGATGCGATGCAATTGATCGCAATTGCATTTCGGAAGAGCAATACAATATGCGCTTGTTTTATAATCTCCGATGCGATGGGCCCCATCGCAAATCACAAATCGCAAAATGAAAATGCAAACTCTTCATTCGGTCATTTGCAAAACTCCGATGCGATGCGATGGATCGCAATCGCATTTCAGAGGAACAAACATTATATTCACTCATGATACTAAAATCCCGATGCGATGGACCCCACCATAATCATAATCGCAAATCGGCGATTGTCATTTGCAACTCATTTCTTTTGAAGAAAGCCGATGCGATACACCATCATCGCAATCGGAAATCGGCGGAGATCATGAAATCTTATTTGCTGTCCCTCTTGAAAATCCCCGATGCGATTAATACTTAATCTTTATATTTTACATTGCGCATATGTTATTTATTCATCGCAATCGCATCATTCAAAGGTAAAGTTTTATGTTCTCATTTCAAAATCGCCGATCTTTGATTGTACGTTTATTATTAATAGAAAATCAAATGAATGATGATTATTGATTCTATTTTGAATACGTTGAGTGTGACTTCTAAAGAAAGCATTTAAGTTTAAAATACGGAGTTAATAAATGGAAATCAACGAATAGATCTTTCATATAGTTGTTCTCTTTATTCTCTTTTTATCACATCTGAAAGCTTTTCTCCATTGCAGAACTACAGAACACCCAATCCTTTCATTCGCTGAGCAAAGGAAACGTTACCAGACAATGAAAAGTCTAAGATATCTAGGAAAGCAAAGGCCACTGTCGCTACAAAGACCCCTATTTTCACCATGGTACCTAAAGAGAAACCAGCCAGAATTAAGCTGGTTATAGACACATCGTGCCAAGGTCTTGGAAAACTCTCTTGGGAAGAGGTATATAACTTGATTGAAAGGGAAAACAATAAGGTCATTGTGGTGAAGGCAACAATTCCTGATGAATCAAACTCAGAGTCTGATTCAGAAACTTCCCTTCAAGCACTTGTAAATTCATTCCTGCACAGAATTGCAGCTCGGGCAAATATTTTCCCTTACTATGATGTAATTCGATGGGTAATTGACAATGTAACAATCAGAAACGGGACATTTGTTTCAGCTACTGGGACAAAATTTGGGTCATTTAAAGAAGAGGACATTAAAGAAATGTACCACCTTCCAAACCCGCAAAAAATCTACAACAAATCCTTCATCAAGGATTTTGCTGCAAATAATGAAAATCAGTCTGAGCCAATCAGAGAATGGAGAAGGGCTCCAGAGAAGCACAAAACCAAGGCATCAGGTATGTACTCTGTGGAGTCCCTTTTGCCTCCATACTGTTATGCCGCCACAATGATGTGTAGGCTATTTGGAAATGATAATTCAGCTAAGCTTTCGATACAAATGGTACCTTTAATCCATTCTGCTGTAAATTCCAAAATCATGGACTGGGCTGTCATCCTTTCAGATAAGATAGCCAATAGAATACTCGAGTATAGGAAGGACAAGGACACAGGAAACACAACCCCATTTTACTTTTGTGCCTATATTCTAGATGCCCTATGTTTCAACTCTAAATTTCCCATGTTAGGATGGAAATGGACCCCCGAAGATCCTGCTCCTATTCATATATATCATAAGTTCTTGTGGAAAGTTCATTTTAAAAAACATGTTTATAGAATTTTTCATGGTTTCCGCATCCCTGTTTATCAAAACATTTTTAACCGATTCCCTCCCAGGCTTTCTGAAAAAGCTAAAATTGATATATCCTTGATTGGGGACTGGTTCGGAGAAGAAAGATTTACCTATATTAGAGTCTTCGGGAGGATTGTAGAACCCCATATTCTGCCTCTGTATGTTCCAGATAAATTGTTAGCACAAGATATTTCCTATCAGTTAATAGTAGAAGGCATGTCAAGGTCTTTGAAGAATAATAAAATGTTGATGTGGCCTGCTTTTCCATTTCATTGTGGAGATTATACTCTTAACAACTTCACACATGCTAAGAAGGAGGTCATCAGGATAAGAGATCTTAAACTCTCTACAGTCCCAGGCAGGTAATATGATCCAAGAAAAGTAGCATTTGATTTTACCACTTCAGTTTCAATCGCTCGATTTGAGCATGAACCAGATGAGTTCGATGATTTGTTTATTTCTATTGATAATTTGTCCCAAGTCTATAACTTAGCCAAGTCTAAATTGTAGACTGAAGAGATGAATAAATTCATGTTATTTATAAGCCATAGACTGCTCAAAGCTCCTCTGGATCAATTAATAATTCCTGTGCAAGAGTCCGAAGCATAGCAAAAGGAAAAAGAGGATGCATCTGATAAAGCTGCTAAAGAAACAGCTACCAGCAGGGTCAATGTACAGACACAGAAGGAAGTCACAAGAACTAAGCCTGTTGTGCAAAAAGAGAACACTAACGACAAACCCGATGTGAAAAAAGAGAATACTAATGGTAAAGTCAATGTACATATTGATCAACAATCTATAGCTCAGATAGAAAAGGAAAGAACAGGTACTGAGACCAATGCACAGTGCATACTGAGAAAGAAGACACAGGAAGTAAGGCTATTATGCAAGCAGTAAAAGGAGATATGAGATAAAATCCAAATTCCCAACTTGGAAGAGAAGAAACTAATGAAAAAGTAGTAGAAGATGCTGAACTTATAGTTTCTTCCCATTTTCTGAGCCAATATGAGAAATTTTCCCAGCAAATAGGACAACAAAATAATCCCCAAGTTAAAGTTCTGGAAGATCAAGATATGGAAGTTATTATTGAACATCTTGCAGCTAAATTTATGTTGAAAGTAGAAGAAATTCCTCCTCTAGACATATTTTACAGTCCTAAGAATAGGGTTGTTAGAAAGAAGAGGAAGAGGAGAAGAATTGACTAGGATCCACTTTCAACATCACAAGTGGAATTTATGAATATTGTTTATAAAAATGCTGAGGTGAATCCGTCAGAGAATCTCACCAAATTATCTCAATACGCAAGTGCCTATAGTGCTGAAACTATAGACAAAGCTTCTGAAGTCTCCCAGTTGATGAAAAAAAAGACTTACAGATAGCTATGTTGGAGGAACAGACCACAGAGAATTAGCAAAATCTTGTTCAGTTGGAAAAACAATTGCAAGATGAAGAGCTCAGATCTAAACAGCTGGAAGAGCAGCTTAGTATTGAAAAGAAGAAGATTTATGAACAAGCCTTGAACAAACAACATCAGTTGAGTCAAGAGGTAGAAAAGTTATAAAATCTTTTGCAAAATGAGGAAAATGCAAATATTGAACAAGAGAAAATATTCCAATCAACATTGGACAATTTCAAGGATTACCCTAAATTAGATCAATTCAAAACTGAAGCTCTTGAAACGAACAAACTGCTATCTCAGCAGTTAAATTAATTTTGTCTAAAGTTGGCACAAGCTGAGCCCTTATGCGAAATAACATTATCTTTCATAGATGAAGCAGTCACTCTCAGGCAAGAAATTGATGATGTTGATGAAAAAATTTCTGAATTCCTTTAATGGCAGGATATAGAGCAAGGAAGGAAAGCTAATCTTCCCAGAATTGAAGAGAGACACGAGGAAATTTTATTTTTGGAATGGGAACAACAGTTGATGAAAGCAGAAAGAGCCATATCAAGAGCTAAAAGTATGATGAATAATATAACACAGTTGATTAATGAAAACTTGTATGCCACTAATTTAATCTCAGAATGTACCCCAGGAAAATTACCAAAAGTAAAAGGAGTTGATTCCAGGTGGAAGGAAGAGAAAATCAATAAGAATCAACAGATTAGCAAACTTCAAGGAATTTCATGGGATATCATGTGGACTTATCTAATCAAGCCACATAGTCAACAAATGGCCATCAAATTTCTTTCAAATGTCATTCATTGCATCATTCCTGAATTTTTTAATGCCACGTATACTGGGCAGTTACACTCAAAGCTCATTCATCCAGCAGAGGTCAAAGAAATGCTCAAAATTTTCCATATGGGCACATTGAATGCATGAGATAATCAATAAAGCCTTTTCATTTCAATATCACAATTCTATTTCTGGATTTCTGATGAGATAGATTGTAGAAGTAGTTTTAGTTATTTTGTTTTATTTTATTCCCTATTTAAACCCATTTCATGCATTTAGAAAGGGGTCCTGAATTTGTAATATTTTTGACTTGGATGTTACATTTTTGTACTCCATTGATTCTTATATTTTTATAAAGGATCACATTTGGTGGTTTATGGAAAATTGTCTTTAAGAATTGCATTTCTGTATCTTGGAGCCTGTTTTACATTGAAGTGTTGGATTTGGATATTGAATTGCATCGGGAAAAGTATCAAGATGGATATGGTATTTCTATCTATTCACTGCTAATTTTCCTATGTTGTGAGATATTCTCTTTTAAAATTGCTATCATTTATATGTACTTGTTTTACAATATTTCTTTATACATATCATTTTTGAGTGTGTAGAAATATTCATCTTTTACAGTATATGAAAATGATATATAAAATGACGAATACAATGTGCTATTATAACTCTGTTTAATTTCTTAAAGAGAGTCATCATTATTTGATACTACATATTTCAGTTGAATTATAATACATTTTCATGGTTATTGATTTGATTGAAACTATCTTTAAAGTTGTATTCATATTTGATACCCAGGTTAGTTTTAGAATTATTTATAAGTTATAGATTAAATTAAATAGATTATTTAAGTCATTTTAGTCTCATTTTCCATTCATCCAATCATTCCATCACCAACCCATTTAAGTTATTAGGAAACTGGTCCTATCAATCCAGTCGGAGCCACCACACCAAACGGAAAAGGAGCTTTCATAAGGTGCCGACCGTGTGGTTTTCCCCCAATGTTTGAAGCAGCGATTTTCGAGGCTTCAACACAACCCAAACAGATCTAATAATTCGTAACCACCATCAGTCTCTATTATTTCCTGCCTATGACTCAAAAAACTTTATCTATTTATACCGATTTAGCCTACGCATCCAATGGTTTGCAAAACGTGGTTTGCAGACTCTTGGTCTACCCTTGACACATTACAATGCATTAGGAGTTTTGACCCACCCAAAAACCCCTACATTAGACTAAATATTACAAAAATATACAAAAATGAACAAAATTCGCAGCTTTAGGAGACCTTGTTCCAACATGTTCCATACCTTGTGAACAAAGTTGGGTATCAAAGATTTGAAGAAACATTTGGTGTTGAAGTACCACAGTTTTCTGTACAGATACATTTAGGAGGAAATGGAGTTCCTCTACATCTCCTCACTTAGTATGACATATCGGTAAGCTTCCAAGATCGAGCAGAAATTCAAATAGAAGAAGTGAGAGTTTGGATATGAGATACAAAAGAAAGGGAAAGGTGCCCTGAAACCATAGAACAAGGGACAAAGCCAAGGCATGGTCGCCCATGATAACCTTCCAAAGCCATAAGAAAATAAGAACACCATGAAGATGAAGAAGGACATGGGAAAGTGGGGTGAGTTCCATAAGAGATCCACTCAAAACACAAGTGAGTGTCAGGCCAAGCAGTCACTCATGGCCGAGATGAGGCCTTCTAAATAAGATGCATGCTCCGAATCTGAATCTGAATCAAAACCTAACAAGAGGAATGACAAACGGAAGCAAATTATTGAGGCGGATCCCAACACCACCATAGCCACTGCAAAGAACCAGAAGGAGGAACGAGAAGATCTAGAGGTGGAGGAGCGTCTCTTCAACTGTTAGATGTGGGTAAAGGGTTCCCTGCTACAGTTCATTGTGGAAAGTGGGAGCCAAAAGAACCTAATTTCAGCAAAGGTTGTGAAGTGTTTGGGCTTGCCAGCCACAAAACACCCACATTCGTACATCAACGGGTGGCTTCACCAAGGAAAAGATCTCCGCGTCAGTGAGTAGTGTCACCTTCCCTACATCATCAAGGCCTTCATAGATGAGGTATTATGTGACATTGCTCCTCTTAATTTTTGTGATGTATTATTAGGCCAACCATACTTGTGGAAGTGAAAAGTTTTGTATGAGTCTCGACCTCGTGCTGTTATTGTTACTTCTGAAAATAAGTTGTATAGGATACCAGAGGTACCACAGCCTGCGACTATCTCTTTGGTTACTACAAAACAATGCAGTAAGCTCATTTCCAAAACCGGGAAATTTTTTTTCCTGATGATCCTCCCCCATGGCAAGAAGAAGACTGTGGCCACAACCTCTAGATAGGGCTCCTTCGCACGAAAACAACAAATGGACAAGGTTGTGGAGGAGTACGTGGACCTCTTCCCCTCAGCCATGGGGGTGCCTTTACACTATCAGGTCAAGCACCCCATCAATATGACCCCAGGTGTGTCGTTTCCCAATGGAATGATCTATCGATACTCTGTTCTAGGGAATGATTAAATCAAGAGGAAAATTCTGGAGCTACTATAGAAAGGTCACATCCGGTAAAGTTCATCGCCCTGTGGGAGCCCGATCATGTTGGTGCAGAAGAATGATGGGAATTGGAGACTCTGTATTGACTATCAGGCACTGAAAAAGATAACTTTTCAGAATAGGTACCTGATCCCATCGATTGATGACCTTATGGATCAACTCAAAGGGGCGAAATATTTCAGCAAGATAAACTTGAATTTTGGGTATCACCAGGTACCAATTGAACCCTCTGATGTGTGGATGACTACCTTCAAAGCCAAGGAGGGCCTTTTCAAATGGTTGGTCATGCCTTTCAGGTTGGTGAATGCTCCTGCAATCTTCATGAGGCTAATGGAAGACATATTGCAGCCATTCACCAACTCATTTGTAGTAGTGTACTTGGAAGACATCCTGATCTTCAACCAGACTTGGGAAGAGCACCTCCACCACACCCAAAAGGTCCTCCAAAAACTATGACAACACAAGTTGTGTGCCAATTTGGAGAAGCGCACTTTTGGCATGACCTAGGTTCAGTATCTGGGATACATTATTTATGAACAGGGTTCATGTGGATCCAACCAAGATTCAAGTAATTCGGGATTGGTTGGCCCCGACCACTCTAACAGATATTCACAACTTTCTGGGTCTTGCTAATTTCTACCGCAGGTTCGTGTTGGGGTTTTCTCATATCACTTGGCCCCTGATTCAAGTCACCAAGGGAGGATCGAAATAAAAATTATTTTGGTCAGAATCTCAACAGAAGGCGTTCGTAGAGTTGAAACATCACCTCTTCTTTGCCCCAGTGCTCACATTACCAAACTTGCAACAACCATTTGAGGTCGAGACATATGCCTCTAACTACGCTATTGGGGAAGTTCTTACTCAACAGGGGCATCCAGTGGCATATCGGAGGGATACATTGTCTGACATAGTCTGCAAGTATCCCACTCATGACAAAGAAATGTATTCCTTTGTTCAGGCACACCACCAATCGAAGCATTACATTTTGGGGAAGGAAATGGTCATCCACACAGACCACTGACCCCTACAGTTCATACAGACACAAGGGAAGTTGTAGAATTATCGCCTCAGCTGACCACCAATCGTGGCGCTAACCACCATTCTCAACATCTTGTGGTAACGAGACTTCTGATTGGCCGCTTCTCTACAAGAGCGATCCGGAATTTGGCCACACATACAAGACACCCTTGGAGGGTATTCAAGTTCCAAATTTTCACCTCCAGGATGCACTACTATGTCACCTAGGACACCTTTGTGTTCCTTCAACTGAGCGCGCCAATATGACTTGGGAAGCACACTACAATCGATTCATTGGGAACTTTGGGTTTGAGAAAACAATGGTAGTACTACAGAAGTATTTCTATTGGCCAAACCTTTGACAGGATGTTGGGAAGTACATCAGATCATGCACTTCTTGCTCCATTTCCAAACCAACCATCAAGAAGAAAGGCCTCTATAATCTGCTACCTACCCCTATTAGGCCTTAGGAATCCATCTCCATGGATTACACGTCAGGCCTTCCTTCTACTAAGCATGGAAATGACCTTTTTTTTGTGGTCGTTGACATATTCTCGAAGATGGCCATTATGTCAGACTGTAAGAAGAATATCACAGTATAACCCACTACTAAACTCTTTTTTGAACGAGTATAGGTGCACTTTGGGATCTGATTGTCTATCATCTCATATCGGGACAACAAGTTCCTCAGCACATTTTTGTCCAGCCTCTGGTCAATGCTGAACACCAAGTTCACCAAGTCCAGAGCTTTCCATCACCAAACCGGTGGCCAGACAGAGGTCCTCAATAGGATGATTGTACACATTTTGCGTAGGTACAATTCAAAGCATCCATGCACATGGGATGAGAGCCTTCCCTATGTACAGCACAGTTATAATCGGGTTCTCCACAGCTCAACCAACCACAACTCCTTTCAGGTGGGCTTGGTGTTCCAGCCATTATGTCCCATTGACATAGCCATTCCATTTGTGGCTACTCAGGCTGATTCGGCTCATGTCCAGTCTGAAGCTGACAAATCGAAAAATTTCATTGATCACATTCAACACATCCACCAATGGGTTCATGACATATTGGATAGTGTCAATGCTAAGTACAAGCAATGACATGATAAACATTAGATGCCACACCACTTCCAGGTGGGTGACAAAGTGTGGCTACATTTGTAGAAGGAGCGCCTCATTGGAACCCACTGCAAGCTTCACCCACTCCAATATGGGTCGTACACCATCACCAACACTATAAAAAACAATTTCTTCAAGCTCAGTATTCCACCATTCCTTGGTTTTCACCTAGTATTCAATGTGGACCGCCTTTGGCCCTATTTCCCACCTCTACTGGACACCTCTAACATTGCAGAAAAAACTCACACCAACAGAGTTAAACCCAGACTACATGGAACAGACCACCACAAATAGTATCATGGACATGAAAATCAAGAACACTCACCTTTAGAAGATCCAAATGTATCGGGTTGTCAAAGCTGGCCAACTCTTGCACCAAAGCAAGTGGTTCACCAGGGACCAAGTTCAGCAGAAGTTTCCTCCATGGAAGAACTCAACATAATGGGGACCATTGCTTCCTAATGGGGGAGGAATGATCCAAGTGGATATTGGTAGCCACCTACCTATCCCACTTGGGGTCCCACCAATGTTTCTTTCAATTTTTCCAGTTTCCTTAATTATAGCACAGTTTACTATTTTTAGCAGTTTTTCGGGTCCTAAACTTCCGGAGCCATTTTGAGGTCCTAAAAGACGTTTTTTGGGCATCAAACCTCCGAAAAATATGATTTTGTTCCGAACTTGAAATTTGCTATTAGAAATTGTAGTCCTCAGATAGATATTTCTAATGATATATCACGGACGTCAAACAGAGATAGTATGCCAAGTTATGACCCCGGGAAATTGATGTGCCAATTTACCCCGACATGGCCCATATTTTAGCATTTCATCTCCTTGGGTTATTTTTTTGGATGTCTAGGGTTTTCCATTGTTTCTCAATAATATATAGGCCTTCGAGCCTCATTTTAACATAGAGATTAGAGGCCTGTAGCCACCACATCTCTTCTCATAGATAAGCTACCAGCGCCCTAGCTAGTTTATTTCCATTCTGTCTATAAACAAATTTCAGTTCTTTGATATTAATGAAATGAAGTGTTATTTCCACTGCATTTTTATATTTATGGTTATATGTGTATTCTGTTGCATTCCTACATAAATCTAGATTAGTTGAGTTTTCTGAGTTCCTAGAGTCTTGGTTGGACAAACTTTTTAGATTCCCTGGAACAACTTCGGTTGAGTTACTACTCCTCGAAGCCTTGGTTGGGAAAATTCTCTAGATCCATTAGTGTTTTGAGTTACTAGTCTTGGGGCCTTGGTTGGAAAAATTCTTTTCATTCCTATGGAAGTTGTGGGTTGAGTTACTAGTCCTAGATTTGGGTTGGAACAAACACTCTGTAGCCCTGGAAAGCTTTAGTAGAGACCGATCTATGCAAATTTCCAATCTGAAATCTTATTCCAGCAACTAGAATTTATTTTTCTAATTGTTAATTTTTTTAACAATTTATCTGCTACAAGAAATATCAAATAAATGACATTCCAATATTCGAAAATAAAACTACAGAAAAAATAGCATTGTAAAATGAGAAAAATATTAGCACACACATAAAAATGACACCATTATTTTTAGAAAAATGTCCTCGGAATAACCCAACTTGGGAAAACTAGTGCAACAACTAAGAATTTTTATTACTAAGTAGCAGTGAAATATGAGTACAATAAATGGATGCCCAAATAGCCATCTAAGCAATGAGTAAATATGGAAAAAATTACCTAAGAGAATTCCCCTACTTTCATAAGAAACCATGACACAAATTCCCTTCAAAAACCCATCCTCTTGGACTATCTATGTTAGCCTCTGTGCAGTTTTTGTGCATACACTATGAAGTCTAGGTTATGAAATTTCTATGGCCAAGTTTTTCTTCCTATCTCTTCTAAGGACATAATTTTTTGGCACTCAAAAACCTTTTTACGGCCTGTGGAACAGAAACTAATTTTTCCTCCAACTAAATTAGGTTTCTCTTCTAAAGCAACTGCGTAGTCCTCTACGATGCCCCACTGGGAATAACTTGGCCTCTTACTACAGTCTCTCCAAAACTGGAAAAATTCCTCTGGATCACTATCTCTACCCCTCACTAAATCTTCTTTGATCTATGGCTCTTCGAAAACTATTGTTTCTCTCTTGAAATTGATCTTCCAAGGAAATCAAATTGCTGGTGTTTATTCTCCAATTTTCCATCGAATTCTTCTGATAACCCTATTTTGGAGCACCAACGACTAAGATTAAAAATTAATCAAGGGATATGATCATCTTGAGGTTGATCCAGGTGAGTTTCTAGACTATTCTCACCTTGAAATAAATAATTATGGTTAGCTAACTATTTTTCCTAAGTTTATACTTAGAAAACATTAAAAAATAGTTTAATAATTTAATTAAGTCATGTCTAGGTGGAATTTGCAGAAACTATTTCTGGGTTTTTGAGATATCATGTATTCAATCCTCTCCGCCAATTTTTTTGGCTAAAACACATCAACTGATATAAAAAATAACACTCCCTCTTAGCAAGGAATGTTTTCTAGTGTTAGACACCTTGCTACAACACTTTGTCTTTGTATCATCCCTCTATCACATTGTTGATGTCTTGCTATTGTGACTTCCTACCACTCACCACCAAATAGAAGAAAAGAGATATCAATGCCTTAGAAATAAGCCACTTCGAAGGGGGCAACCTCCAATACATTACATTGATGAAAAATTCTTGAACGATACAAATTTCAAAACCTCCTTTCTATATATAGGAGTCCATGGGGCCACAATGTAATCCTAGCCGACCTAAAAATAATAATTCAAGGGCACAATAATAACAATATGGGGGTTTCAGGGGTACAATAATAACAATAAGGGGGTTACACTAACAACAATAAGGGACTATACTAGTAATATAGGGGCCTAACATTCCCCTCTCCTTAAAAAAAGTGTTGTCCTCAACGCTTGAGTAGATCTGGGTGCTTCTGTATAAAATTCTCATCCTCCCATGTAGAATCTTCAGTGGGTAGGTTCTTCCACTTGATGAGATACTCTAAAATTGATCGATTTCGTAGCATGAAACATGGAAAACTGGATGCACTCGTGAAGAAGCTAGAAGCTCCAATTTGTATGCCATAGTACCAATCTTTTGCAACACCTTGTAAGAACCATAGTACTTTAGCGATAATTTATTATCCTTCTCAGCTTCCTTGAGGACATTTGTTTGTATGGTTATAGCCGTAAAAATACTCAGTCTCCTACATCAAAACTTCTCTCGTTGCGATGTTGATCTACCTGTTGTTTCATTCGATTTTGTGCCAAATTCAGGTTATCCTTTAATAGTTGGAGAAATTCTTGTTGATGCTCGATGTGATCTTCCACTGATTGAACCTTCAAATTTTCTCTTAAAGATGATGTGATGGAAACTGGATGATATCCATAAAGTGCCATAAATGGGGTCATTTTTGCTGTAGTATGGAAGGAAGTGTTATACCACCATTCAGCAAGAGGTAACCACTTGGCCCATTGTGTTTTTTTTATCGAATACAAAACAAAAAAGATATCCTTCCAAACATTTATTTACTATCTCAGTTTCACCATTCGATTGAGAATGATAAGATGATTTATGAGCTAATTGAGTACCCAAACAAGAAAATAACTCCATCCAAATATTTGCAGTAAAAATGGGATCTCTGTTGTTCACAATAACCCTTGGGTTTCCATGTAGCTTTTGAATTGTGTTCATAAATGTAGTAGCAAGTATACTTGCTTTAAATGGATGAGATAATGCACAAAAGTGTGCATACTTGGTAAGTCTATCAACTACCACCATGATGACACTCTTTCCTTCGGACTTAGAAAAACCTGTCATAAAAGCCATTGAAATCTCCTCCCAATTTTGACTTGGAATGGATAAAGGTTGTAGAAGACCCGGGGTTTTAATTGTCTCAACTTTATTCTGCTGGCAAACCAAACATTCCACCACAAACTTTTGAATATCATATTTAAGGCCATCCCAAAAAAATTCATTCTTCACCCTATGGTAATTTTTTAAAAATCCTGAGTGTCCTCCTAAAGGAGAAGTGTGCAATTCCAAAAGAACCTTTTGTTTTAGTTGGGAATTCTTACAAATATATAAGCAATATTTGTACCATAAGGAATCATTTTTCCAACTAAATATATCAGACGTACTCGGATCTTGCTGCAACTTTTGAATGAGTGTCCACACTTCTTCATCCTTCTTCCATTCATCCCTTGCTTCGGTTATCCAATCTAGTTGGATAATGGATATGGCACAAAGAAATGCTTCCACCTCTTCATTATTTCTTGAGAGTGCATCTGCAAGAACATTTAGCTTCCCTTTTTTGTAGATTATTTCAAAGTCATAACCCAACATCTTTGTGACGCATTTTTGTTGCTCTTTTGAAGATAGTCTTTGTTCCAAAAAGTGTTTATGACTATCATGATCAGTTTTTACCTTGAAGTGTCTTCCCATTAGGTAAGTTCGCCATTTCTTTAGCACTTGCAGTATTGCTAACATTTCCTTCTCGTAAATAGCTTTTTGTAAATACTTTCCTTTGATTGGACGACTTTCAAAAGAAATGGATCTTCCTTCTTGCATTAAAACAACACCAATTCCATTTCCTGAGGCATCACATTCCACAATAAAGGTTTTTATGAAATGTGGCGTAGCTAAGACTGGTGCTAGGCACATTGCTTCTTTAAGATGTTCAAAGGCCTTAGTTGCTTCAGGAGTCCATGAAAATGCATCTTTCTTCAACAATGTTGTTAGAGGTGCTGCTATTCTCCCATAATTCTTAACAAACTTGCGATAATACCCTGTTAACCCGAGAAATCCTCGCAACTGCTTCATGGTTGTGGGGACTTTCCATTCCTTAATGGCTTTAATTTTGTTAGGGTCTACTTTAACACCCTCGTGAGATACAATATGACCCAGATATTCCACCTCTTGTACTCCAAAGAAACATTTGGATTTTTTTGCATATAATTGTTTCTCCTGCAATAGTTTGAGCACCCCGTCAACATGTTCAACATGATCCTTCCAAGACCTCCTGTAGATTAGTATATCATCAAAAAATACTAGCACAAATTTTCTAAGGAAGGGTTTGAAAATGGAATTCATCAACCCTTGAAATGTAGAAGGTGCATTGGTAAGGCCAAAAGGCATGACCAAAAATTCATAATGACCCTCATGAGTTTGGAATGTTGTTTTTGGAATATCTTCAGTCTTCATTCTAATTTGATGATATCCTGAACGAAGATCCAACTTGGTAAAATAAATTGCTCCATGTAATTCATCCATTAATTCATCAATCACAGGAATGGGAAATTTATATTTAATGGTGAGCTTGTTGAGTCCCTATAATCTGGACACATGCTCCATGATCCATCCTTCTTGTGTACCAATACTACAGGAGCAGAGAAAGAACTTTGACTAGGTTGAATTATACCAGCCTCTAACATTTCTACAATCATACGTTCAATTTCGCTCTTTTGGACATAAGGATATCTATAAGGCCTGATATTTGGAGGAACACTTCCTAGAATCAAATGAATAGAATGATCATGATCATGAATAGGTGGGAGTCCTTTGGGAGTTTTAAACACCTTGGAATGATTGTCCAAGACTTTTTGGAGATCTGAAGAAATCGATGATTTTGATGTTGGAACTTCTAGTGAGCATAATTGTGCAATTATGACTCGTCGTTCTTTATTTAGAAGCTTTGTCATGACATTAGAGCTTGTTATCTTTCCCGGCTTCCCTACAATACCCCGTAATTTGACTTCCTTTCCTTCTGAAACAAATCTCAAGAAAAGTTCTTGAAAATCAAAAGCTACTGTCCCCATAGATTGTAACCATTGTACTCCTAGTACAACATCAGCACCTCCCATAGGAATGGCAAGCATTGGACTAGTCAATACATATTCCCCCATGGTTAGCTTGATATTATGGCATTTTCCAGAGCAATTTATAGTTCCTCCATTTGCAACCATCACTTGACATTCTGGTGTTGGGTATAGGAAACAATTCAATTCCTTGGCTACCTTACAATGAATAAAATTATGGGTACTACCTGAAACAATTAACACTATTACCTTTTTCTTCTTGATGTGTCGTTCTATCTTGAGAGTTTGAGGAGTGGTAATTCGTGCCAATGAATTGCATGATATGGTAGGACTCATTTCTTCCTCTTCTAGGGTTGGTTCGTGGTGTATACCCTCTTCTTTTGAAGGTTCTTCTTCATTTTCTTCTTCCTCTTCACAATCTATGTAAAATAATTTCTTCTCAGCACACTTATGACCTTTAGTGTATTTGATATCACAATTGTAGCAAAGCCCTTTTTCTTTTTTTTCTTCCAATTGTTGTGGTGTCAACCTTGTAGGTTGTGCAAATATAGGAGTAGCAACACTTCCCTCTTAATAGAAGTGAGTGGTAGGCTTCCTTGTCGCCATAATTTTACATTCAATTTTTTTGGCTAACCTGAATGCCTTCACCAATGAATCAGGTTCCAAAACGTGAACATCATGTTGGATGTTATCATTTAAAGTGCCTAAGAAGAGATCAATCCTGTGTTCCTCTGAAATATTAGTTACCCTTATATTCAATTTTTGGAAGTCCTCAATGTGCTCCCCCACTGAACCCTTTTTTTTGAGATTTATCAATTGGTTAAAGAAGGTGTTGCTCTTTTTATCCTCATAATGTGCTATCATTTCCTCCATAAAAATTGACCAGGTGACTATTTTTTTATGGGAGCAAAGCCATCGATACCATACAAATGTATTTTATTCTAAATGTAAAGTTGAAATGCATACCTTTTGTGTGTTTTGCACTTTATTGAGATCAAAATATTGCTCCATCTGTAGTATCCATGTTACAGGATCCTTTCCATAAAACTTCCTCATATCCATTTTTGGAATATGGTGGTTCTTCCCTCCAACATTAGAGTTTATGAAATCACGATTAACATTTATTTTGTTCTCGTCATGAGTTTCCTCTACTATATTTTCACCATTAGGAAACATTTATTGTATCAAATTTGTCAAACCTTTCATGTCTACTTTTAGATCATTCTTCATGTTTTCCATCTTAGATTCCATGCCAGCTTCCATGCTATCCATCTTAGCTTCCATGTCATTCTTCAAGCCATCCATATTAGATTCCACGCCTTTCTTCAAACCATCCATCTTAGTTTCCATGCCTTTCTTCAAAAATTCCATCTCATTTTTTGTTACTCTTTGCGAGAGCGAAATTTGTTGCACTTGCTCTTGTAATTTTGATATGTTATGTTGCAATTCTTCGTCTTCATGAGTCATAGTAGAGCCTTATAAAGGCTTAATGGGTGCTGAATTATTTTTAGGGGTCATTTTAGAATCGAATACTAATATCTATTCTACAATATGCCCTTGGAATCAATTCAAATTGATTCTTCAAAGAAGACTTATGCAATTTGGAAAATAAAAATACACACCTTTTACTTGCTTTTGAAGAGCTCGATATTGAAATTGAATTATCTCTATAATTGTAGATCCTCAATATCTGAAATTCGGCCCTATAGTATACCTCTGAAGCTTCTTTCAAATGCCATAGGTCTGACCTGATTTGGATTCTTCAAGGAAAAATTATGTCCAATCTCCTACAATGACCCTATTATGGACTCGTTCAGTAGAGCGAACTTGCACGACTTTCCACGTGTCAATTTTTCCTCCTTTGGCTCCAAAATTGATAGAAAGAAAACTACAGTCTGTTTACTTGTGGCCACTTTTACAGCATTCCAATCCAATGATCAGAGAGAGAGCTATGAATATTTTCCCACGATCACCTCTTTGAGATGAAATTCAGGAGCCTAACAAATCCCTAACTTCCACAAACCATATCTCTGCAAATATTGTGCACCAAAATCTGAAATTTTGCCATGATGTTCCTCGGGATTTTAGCTCCACGCTCTAAATATTTCAACTTTTGAACCTTCATATAAAAAAAATTATCGCGAAAATTCCACGATGACCTATTTAGGTTAAATTTAGGACCCTACAAAAAGACCTAAATTCCACAAATCATATCTCTGAAACTATTGTGAACCAAGCTCTGAAATTTTGCGAAGATGTTCCTCAAAATTTCAGCTTCGTGCTCTAAAAAATTCAGCTTCTGAACCTTCGTAGCAAAAAATGTATATCGAAAATTCCACGATGACCTGTTTGGAGCAGCGAAACCCTAGAATCCAAAGCTCTGATACCAAATTTTGTGAAACTAGCTCCAAAAATAATAGAAAAGAGATATCAATGCCTTAGAAATAAGCCACTTCGAGGGGGCAACCTCCAATACATTACATTAATAAAAAATTCTTGAATGATACAAATTACAAAACCTCCTTTCTATATATATGAGTCCATGGGACCACAATGTAATCCTAGTGGGTCCACAATGTAATCCTAGCCGACCTAACAATAATAATTTAAGGGAACAATAATAACAATATGGGGGTTACACGGGTACAATAATAACAATAAGGGGTTTACACTAACAACATTAAGGGACTATACTAGTAATATAGGGGCCTAACAGAATGTGTTCTATTGTTGCACACCTTGCTACAACACTTTGTCTCTGTATCATCCCTCTGTCACGTTGTTGATGTCTTGCTATTGTGACTTCCTACCACTCGCCAACAACCACTGCGCAACTCTAATGTTGCATCTGTGTTTTGGTTGACCCTTTTGTTGTGTTTCCAACACTCCATCTACACTACAAATCCCTCTCATATGTTGTTGTTGCAACTGAAAAAATTGTAACTAAGAAGCATCCAAAATACTGAATAGGTTGTGCTTACTATGATGCATCCATATCCTGAGTCCTGAATTCTACTAGCCCATGCACTATCTCTGAAGAGTCTCTGATGTTGTTGACTCTTCACTAATACATTTTGCATTATTATTAACTATGCAATGTGCTCCTTAGTATCTGATTGCTACTAGCCTACAAGTGTCACTATGGTATTGACTGCATCAACTGCAACTGATCCATCATGCTACTGAATAATATGGGTCCCCATAGCAAGGTAATTATCCATGAGGTTGACTCCACAATTGACCCTTTCCAAATTTGTAGCTCTCTAGGGATACAAATCCAAGTAACCCCACCACACTCCTAGAGGTATGGTTTCCATCATCGTGAAGTTCTCCTCCAACCTAGAGGACAACCTATCTATCTCAATAGGTGTTGCTACATGGTCCTACTTCTCTTGACTGACATTCTTTTTGACAAGAAACTTGGTATTGTAGTGGCCAAACTCACCGCACCTTAAGCACTTGACCTTATATAGGTACTTCTTCTTCTTTCTATTCTCCCCATGCCCTTGAATATTACCCTTTTATGTGAGAGACACATTCTACTCCTCCTTCACTCCATTTTATCTGCCACTGATGGAGCTCTTTATCAAATCTCGTCTCAAGTCTTCCTAATGCGAGTCAGACCACACCTTGTCCTGTTCTGGTAGCTTCTGTCTGCAAAATATGCTTTAGAAAAAAACTTGCAACTTCTCATTAGGGGAATTTTGAGGTCTAAAATGGGCCTCCTAAGGAAATTATAAAATAATAGTGGAAATAATAAAATAATATTTGAGTGGATCATCAAATTTTAGAGGGAAAAAATAAAAAATATTTATTCAACTCGTATTTTAAAATTATCTCCCAAATTTTTTATTCAAATTTCGAGCGAGAGTATTCGTTGGATGAAAAAAATCATTCCTCATCCAATGAGCACCCATGTTGCATACTTTCGATGGACCTTGCTACACAAAAAATGAGAAATACATAAAAAAACGTGATTGAAAATATGTTTTTCATGTATTTCTTATTTGTCGTGTAGCAAGGTCCATAAAAAGTATACAACATGGATACTCCTTGGATGAGAAATTAAATTTTTCATCCAACGAGTATTTGTGCTTGAAATTTGAGTAAGAACTTTGGGAGATAATTTGAAAATACGAGTTGAAAAAGTAGTTTTATTATTTTATTATTTTTTAATATTTTTACTCTTTTACTTAAAAATGGTGAATCATCCCCCATGGTTGACATAATCATCTTGAATCCTATAGACTCTTATAAATTTCATTTTGGTTGTACATTTTTCGTAGGAGGCCCATTTTAGACCTCAAAATCCCCTAATGCAAAGACAATGTTCAGTGCCAACCTCACTAGCTATAATGGTGTAGGTTTTGCCCCAAAAACTACAAGTGGATCATGAAACTATTGAATATAGGTGAGGAAGGGATCTATGCCTTCCCCCTTTTGCATCCTGATGCATCTTAAATTTCCTTCTAGGAACATATTCTGCTACTCAAAAGTACCTTGATATAGTGTGGAGAGAGAATCCCGCATCTCTTTGGTCATTCCCTTGGCCGCTATATGTGAGAATATATTGTCTCGTATTCCATCTAGGATAAACCAATTCTCCTTTTCCATTTCCATCATGTATTATTTATGCTGATCCACATCATACAAAATCACAACCACTTTACCTATGTAGGCTTTCATGCCATATTTATCTAGGAGGAAGGGCATCCTAGCCTTCCAAATGACATAGTTGGAAGATTCGTCAAACATATCCTGATATTTAAGCCCTATTGTGGCCATCTCTGATCAAGTGAAAAACTCCCTCTTTCCTTCTACTTGGATACTAATCTTCCACTTGCACTCCCTTCTATAATGTGCGGATTTTCTAGTTGCTACTACAAATCTGCCTGTAATACAACTGTCGAGACTCGAAGTTCCTTGAGAGAAATTTTCCCTTTGTTGTGTGTTCTTTTCTCTTCGACCCGACATTGGTTCTTTTGCTACAAAACCCTATGCATCCCACCAAGGAATATTATCAGAAAAAATATGAGTTGTAGCTACTCCCTCTGACTGCTTGAATCGCTAACCAAGACAACATATTTTTTTTTCAACCCTGCAACTGAAAATCAAAATTTTTCCATATTAATTTGACCTTCCTATTAAGGAACTTCCCGACCTTTAAGAATTTTGGTCAGCTACTCCCTATGAGTAGCGAAATTCTCTCTTATAGCTCTGAGCTTTTCAGTTGAACACTCATGCTCTGATACCATGTGAAATTTTCTAATCTGAAATTCTATTGCTGCAACTAGAATTTATTTTCCTAATTGTTAATAATTTTAACAATTTTTCTACTACGGAAAATATAAAATAAATCACACTACGATATTTACAAATAAAATTTCATAAATAAAAGTGTAGGAGACTGAGAAAATACTACCACACACATATAAAAATGACACTATTATTTTTGGACAAATGTGCATGGAAAGAACCAACTTGTGAAAACTAGTGCAACAGATCAACGTTTCTATTATTAATAAGTAGTGAAATATGAGTACAATATATGGATAACCAACTAAAAATCCAAACAACAAGTGAATATGGGAAAAATTACCTACGGGAATTTCCCTTCTTCCACAACCAACCTTGTTACAACTTTCCTTCATAAACACATCCTCATGGATTGTCTACGTCATCCTCTGCATAGTTTTTGGGGAACCCCTATGACGTCTAGCCTATGAAATGCCTCTGATGAAGTTATTATTCCTATCTCTATTGAGTAAATTGATTCTCTAGCATTTTGGAACATCTATCTAGCCTCTGGAACTGAAAACAATTTTTCCTCCGGATAAATCGAACTGCTCTTTAAAGAAACCATGTAGTCCTCTTCGCTGCCTCACTAGGAATAACTCTATGTCTTGTTTCATCCTCTCTGGATCTATAAAAATTCCTCTAGATCACTATCCCAACCTCTCATTGACTTTGCTTCGATATTTTCCTCTCTAACAACTACTTCTCCTCTGAGGAAATAAATCTACCAAGGAAATAGAATTGTTGGTGTTTCTTCTCCAATTTCCCGTCGAATGCTTCTTATAATCCATTGTTAGAGCACCATCGACCATGATTAAAACTTAATCATGGGATATGATAATCTTGAGGTCAATCTGTGTGAGTTTCCAGACTATTCTAACCCTACTTAATTAATTATTATTAATTGCTTGATATCACATTTCACCATTTAGTCTTAGATTCGAATTTCATCTTCAACCATCGGAGATTTGAGAAAACATTGAGATAACCATTGAAGCACATTTGATGGAGAAGAATCATGAATTCTTTGATAAGATTTATTGTCAAATATTTTAGATATTTTTGAGAGGATATGTATAGATGGTATTTTCTATATGTTAACACACGGTTGTAACCACATGAGATACTTGTGGATCTAGGAGAGATTTTTGGATTTATATTTATTAATTAGTTATCATAGTTTTTATATAAATAAGAGTATATTATCATTTCATAGAGAGGAATTGTAGGAGCATAATTCCAAAATATGATGGAATAAAAAATATTTGATAAGTTCTTGTGTTATTTCGTTTATAGTTTTATATTGTTTTTTTTTGGAATATGTAGTTTTATAATATATGTATTTTATATTATTTTTCTTGTGTTTTAAATTAGTTTATTTTGCATATCAATAGGAAATTTCCTTAGAATTACAAGTGTGAGGCTTTAGAACTTACTGAAAGATGGTGATCTAGAATAACAACAATTTTCAAGCAGTTAACTTGTGACTTAGTTTCTGGAAAAACTAAGATAGATCTCAAAAAATAAAACATTGGTTTTATGTAGAATGAGCCCATTCAAGTGACTCTTGAGAATTTATTATAAAAAGCTCAAGGTATTTGAGTTATTTGTGGATATTTTGAAAATATTTTCCTAAATTTTATGTAATGGTAAAAAAATGCAACAATAAATAAAAAAAATGAACTATCCATGAAATTAAGAAAGAGACCACTCATTATGAACCTAAATCAATCTAGTTTACGAAGTCATCACAATTCTCTAGAAATTCTCTACTCTATAAAATTAAGAAATAAATTTCATTAGAATGATCACATATTATAGGTTTTGATTTATTTCCTTTTTATAGATACTCTATTTTCATGTTTATAATTGTCACTTCGCTCTTTTCTAGATTGGAACTAAGCACTTGAGAAATATAAATATACAGAAATGTTTAAATTTTAAGGCACTTTGATTTATGCATTCACATTTTCTTTTGCTACACATTCATACGTATAGAATAGGATTTTCATATATGCTTTCATATTCCAATACTTTCATAGATCAGTCTTTTATCACACTCTCATAAATTAAATTTATAGTCTTTCTTAGACTAAAATTCACATTTTCAGCATATTAGAGTTAGGTTTATATATAGTGAATGTTACTTTTATTGTTCATGATATAAATTTTGGACATATTTTACATTTTGGGTATAGTTGAACTACATTTTATTTTATCAAGAATGATTTTAAATTTTGGATAGTTACATTTGGCATGTGATCACATGTTGTGATATAATGTTTTTTTTTTTAAACTCAATTTGTTTTTTTATTTGTTAAATATTAAATGAATCTAGATGGAAATTTCAAATTTCAAAACACATGCGGTACATGTTATGCATTTGAACATGTGTCAATGTTATATAATTATGATGTCTATTAAATGTGATATTTGTGTACATTTTGCATGATCACATGTGTCATTTAAAAAAATAAGAGATGGTTTTACATATTTAATTTAATAACTATATCGAAAAATGATTGAAGTGCATTTGAATATATGTAAAAATGATTGAAGTACAATACATATCAATGTATATATCTAAAAGTAATGGCATTATACATTGTTATATATATATACTTTTATTGTTCATGATATAAATTTTTGACATATCTTACGTTTTGGATATACTTGAGCTACATTTAATTTTATCAAGAATGATTTTAAATTTTTGATATTTGTTACATTTGGCATGTGATCACATGTTGTGATATAATGTTTCATTTTTAAAACTGAATTTATTTTGTTATTTGTTAAATATAAAATGGATCTAGATGGCAATTTCAAATGACTAAACACATGTGGTAAATGTTATACATTTGAACATGTGTGAATGTTATATAATTAGGATTTTTCTTAAACGTGATGTTTAGGTACATTTTGCATGATCGTACATGTCATTTAAAACAATCATAGATGGTTTTACATATTTAAGTTTTTGAATATATGTAAAAATGATTGAAATACATTTGAATATATGTAAAGATGATTAAAGTAAAATACATATCGATGTATATATCTAAAAAAAATCATAAAATTCCAGGTGTTAATAGATGTGTCAAACACTCATAAAATTTTAAAACTGCATTAAAACATATATCCAGTACACATCATTTTTCATTAATGTACATAAAAAAATTACTCTCAGTTGATAGTAAACTAGAAATTAAAAAACATGTACCACACATTTTTCATTCAAGAATAAATATTATAATTTCCTTAATAGATGTCTAAAAAAAAATCACAACTCAAAATTTGCATTATATCAACTATGCTAGATACACATACATGTACATTTTACAATAGTGAAATTATGACAAATTTTACTAGAGAATGTATGAAATCATTTAAGACCATATAATGTACATGTGTATAAATTACTCGTGTGCATGTACCAAAATAATGTACATGTACAAACACTTGTACATATAACATAAAATATACATATTATAATAATTGTAAAACTTAAGAATGCAAAAAAAAAAGGTTGGTTCAATTTCGTATTGAGTTCTGTAGGTTCTAAAACATGAATCCAAGGAGAAGAAATTGTTGGGTAGTTCAAGCAAAAAAATTATAATGGAGTGCCATCTTAAATGAGTTGTTCATGATTAGCTTTTGAAATTTTCCAATTCTTAATTTTCAATTTTTTCTTTGATTGAATTTCTATCAAATTTATGTGTGTTGCATACTCCAAGTGAGTATATTGAAAAATTATGACATCGGTTTCATAGCCTTGAAAGTAAAAAAAACCCCTACTTTGATGATTTTGGTGGAAAAAATAACCTTTCAGCATAATAGACCCTCTTTCATATATAAACTCATTATGATCATAGTTTTCCAATAATTTCATCTTTCGTTTAGTGCAACACATGAAGTAATACTTCACATTTTCTGCGTTGGTAGTAGGTGTTGGTGTCCAAATGTGAATGATTATTCAAACCCTTTTCCCACATTAATTATCAACCTGGGTGCGTTGGTTATTGCAATGTTAACACACAAAATATATGCAGATGACAATAGCACAATTATGTATTAATCCTGGATTCGATGAACTAATTAAAGCAAAAAATCACTGTGACAACAATGAAAGAATAACGACAATGAATTTTAAAACTTTCAATACATTCACATCAAATAAGGATTTCAACAATTACATATAATGTCACAACAATTAAGAGATATACAAAACAGGAATTGAAATTAACACACACACAGAAAACATGCAACACATGGTCAAGAGAGTGGGCCCAACTCCTTGATCAGGGCCACGATGTATTATTGAACTCACAAGAAGGACAGAAAGATAAATTTCATTAAATTAATGAAATGTTCTGTTACAGATCTCCATTCACTACATAACCAACCCTATATACGTTATATTCCCCCTTCTCTATGATTTGTGTCCTTTTAAATATACAAACAACAAAGGGAAATAAACTAATTACAAAATATAAATAAGAAAATGATATCTGAAATATTTTTCCATCATGATTCAATTGGCACAAGACGAATCTGGCAATTACAATTGGTGCAATTTCGAAAATGGCCCCAACTGAAAATCTGTGAATTTGTCCTTCAAAGAACATTGAGTTTCTGTCAATCAATATCAAATTTGGGAAAACGACTGATTGGAAAACTAATTTGGTCTGTTCTGCACAAAACCCATGTTTCAGAGTTTCAGGATTCTTCTTCATTTTCCAAAAACATTCAACGAAAAACTTTCTCTTGTTATCCCAACGAATTTCTAAGTTGGAATATTTAATTATCAGCTGAATATAAAATATGTCTGGAAGAGATTTTGAAGGCTAAAATCATGAGTAATGTTATAATTAATTCATTAATAAACCATCATTGGAAAAATCATTCATAGTAATCATTAATTTATTAAAATAAAGGAGAACAAGTATTACTTATCCAAAAGAGTGTAAATAATTATGAAATGGAATTATATACTAAATTATGATAAATAATGTGATAAAATAACATTATAAATGGATGAAATGGATGTTAAGAAGTGATAATAATAATACAAATTAAAGGCCCAACATCTCCCCCAAACTGAACATGTTTCATGTCCTCATGTAGCCCAATGCCTCAGTATTAACCAAGTTGTAATACAATAATCAAAATTCTCACCCCATCGCATGATATTGATGGAAGAGAAGGCTTCTTCACCAAATTATTCCATAAAATTTTTCATGTATACTTTCAACCATATGTATATGAAGTTGCAACAAAGTATGATAAAAGTAAAAATAAACTTCATTACAAACTAGATCTCACTGAAATTTTGTAAGAAAATTTATTCTATATCAATTCTTCTCCAATCTAAAAATCGGATCAATGCGATGAATGGATTTCAATTTGCCAAAAAAATGGTTGTAGGTAATAATGCATGACTATTTTGGAATTTACAAATTGGTTTAGCTTGAAAAATTTTGGGTTTAATGATACATCTTTGTTGTCCAAACATCACAAGAATCCAATTGTTTAATGATACCTCTTTGTTGTCCAAAAATCACAAGAATCTAGTTGACAGTTTTAAGAATATACACAAATAAATTTTAGGATTGTGTAAATTAAATGAGGAATAAATGAGAAATCATTCATCATGCACAGAAACCTTTCCCCTAAACTATATAATTAGCATGCCTTCATACTACACTAGAAAACAAATTGAGGTGTTTTCTACAATCATGGATGGAATATTTGTTTGGTGTATAGCAACATGGAATAAGGGAGATTTCGAGAATGATAAGGAGATCGATGGATGATAAATAATATTAATGGAATGTTCAGGATAATGAAAGTAACACTCCCCCAAACTGAAATATTTTGTGTTTCTGAAAAATGGGAAGTGGTAAAGAAGGTGAAGTAATGGTAGAAAAATATGAGTGAATAATGTTCAATGTTTTTTCATGACATTCTCCTAAAATTTTAATAAATCAAAAAAATATACTATTTTACCTCAAGTTTTACCTCCATAAAAATGTGGAATGGCATTTATGGATTCAGATTTTTTGAATATGATGTAGACTGAGTTGATGTTGAAAGTGATGCCAAAGGTGGAAGCCATGAAAGCTAAGAAAAAGTAATCATAAAGTGTAGCTGAGTTTCCTTCCACCAAACTGATTAGTTTCCTTGTCATATTTAAAACATCTAATGAGTATCCTTAATCAATAATTCATCACCTCAATTACCTCACGACATATAAAAGTGACATAATCATATTGTGAGTGGCATGTGATAATAATGGATAAGAAGATAAAAGATGCATTCCCTATACCAATAAGCTTTGGTTGTTATGAGCACAAAAATTATAAGAATTAGTTATCTCAGTATTTTCTTCTCAAGGTCTGTCTAAGTACCTTGGATTCAAAATCAGAATTAAGCTTCTTTATTCTACTTCAAAATAGTAGTGGTGTTGTTAAGATATGAATACATGGTGATTGATTGGGCAAAGAAGCTATCTTTGGTTAAATATATGATGCTTATAGAATAGAGGAATGAAAAATTAGATGATACAAAATGTCAAATATCAAATATCATAAAAGTTTCATCCCTGACATGTAAATTAAATATTTATAACTCAATAAAAAATATAAACCATAACCACCATCATCTAAAAATTGATTAAATATTACCCCATGAACCATGAGTTCTAGAAAACCTTGTATATGAAATAGTCATCTTTATCAAAAATTAGCTTTGAGAAAAGAGGGTAGCAAAGTATATTATAGTATTAAATTAACTTCTATACCATAAGCATAACCACTGCTGCTAGCAAGCATCCATAGCCTCAACATGGATGCCTTTTGAACCAATTGAGATGACAGTGTCACATATATTAGAAATAAGAACATAGTTACAAAAGAATTTCAATTTACGTAGACATAAACTAAAGATAATTGTTCTGGAGTGGTAACCAGATAATAACAATGCCATTCATGGGAGCTAACAAAATAGAAAAAATTTATTCATGATGAGACCTCTTGTCCTTCAGTTTTATGACCGAAGGCCATTACCATGGCTTGGTGACTAGTAGTGGTAATGTCGCTTTATTATGACCTATGATCATGGTAGGCCGGCTCGTGATAAGACCTCATATCCTCTACTTACATATTTATGTTTAAAATTCAACTATGGTTATTATTAATCAGTAAAAGGTTACTTAATAGATGGGGTGGCAGGTCAATAACTTAAGAGCTAGGGATGGTGTAAAAAGTTGTGTAGTAACTATTTTCAACTTTGATAGTTTTGCTTCTCAAAAACTAATAACCTTAAAATGACCGCTGATAAATATATTTTTCATTGCTATGATTGCGGCTGAGGAATGGTGCATTAGATAGAGACGAAAATATTTCAATACAATTTTGTGGTCATTATCATAAAGTTTACAAGATCAAGGTCTTGACCAATTAGGAAAGTTGAAATTTGGCACGATGAAATCATATTTGCATAATTATTCCTTAGAAATAATATTATGTTTATAGATAAACAAAGATAAATTGACTACCCAATCATTATTTCAAAGAAGACCTAGAACATTAAAAGTATTTCCCATTCACCAAAGAGAAAATCAAATCAGAAAGACCTACACATGTTGAATCCAACATGAAAATTTTCCTACGGCAATGGTTGTGACTGAGGTAACAACAACCATGACTTAAGTAATAATAGGAAAGGGGAAAAAGAACGATGTTAGGAAGGTGACATGAAGGAGGATTAGTCATTTTACAAAATAATGAGGAATTAAGAGTGAATCATTCATGAAAATACTTACCATAATACTCATCCTTATTATTAAATACAATACCACCCCCCAACTAAACTATGACTTTCATCGGTCATTGTTGGAAATGTCATAAGTAAAATACCAGTTAGATTCATGGAGTTGGTCATGGGCATACTTGTCGATTTACCTTGATGGAGTAACAACATTGGAGGAGTAAGAACATCAACTACTTAGAAAAATATCACCATGGAGTAACAACACCATAGGAGGAACGACGTCAGAGGAGTAACAACACCAGACACTTAGAAAATTTCCTAGAGTAATAAAATCGGAGGAGAAACAACACCAGATACTTAGAAAAAATTTCAAAGTAACAACACCATATATTTAGAAAATTTTATGGAGTAACATCATCGGAGGAGTAATAGCATCGGATAGTTAGAAAATTTCCCGGAGTAACAACACCAGAGGACTAACAACACCGAAGGAGTAACAACACCAGACACAAAAAATTTTCTACAGTAACAACACCAGATACTTAGAAAATTTTTCGGAGTAAAAGCATTGGAGGAGTAATAGCACCGAAGGGGTAACAACACTGGACACTTAGAAAATTTTCCGAGGTAACAACATCGGCGGAGTAACAGCAATGGATACTTATAAAATTTCACGGTGTAACAACATCGGAGGAGTAACAGCACCGAAGGAGTAACAACACTAGACACTTAGAAAATTTTCCGAAGTAACAACATCAGAGGAGTAACAACACCAGATACTTAGAAAATTTCACGAAGTAACAACACTGAAGGAGTAACAACACCGTGAACTTAAAAACTCACTTCTTTTATTTTGAGAACAAAAAAAAAATGTCTTTGAAGTAAACAATACATGAAGAATAAAAATATAAGAGAAATCAAAAAAGAAATGACTCTTTATTGAAAAACAGTAAATAAATAAATAACTTGATTTATAATTGTTATGATTTTTTTTGCAACAATGTTGTTTTCTAAGGGAATCATAAGTATGTGAAAGGTGAATGAATGGAAAATTTATTTTTTGAAAATGACTTGGATCTTCAAATAGAAATCAATTCCCCATTTCTCATGTCATAATTTCGGTAAGTGATGAAACGTATTCATGTTGTTTTCTCCGTGTGAGGAAACGTCTTTGAAAATGTTCTTATTTCATTATCATTTCTTCAAGAATCACTTGTTCATAAATTGACCTCATTTATTCTCTTGGGACTTGCAAAAAATGAGTGTCTACCTGCAATAAAAAAATCAAATCATGGAAGAAGAGAGGTGATAGGGCTCTCCTAATCTAAGAAGTATGAAAAAAAAAAAGTATTTACTCTATAAAAAAAATCTATAGAAAAAAATAACAAAGTAAAATTATTTTATTACTTGCGAGACAGTGGTGGCCAACCATACTAACCAACAGTGTTTGAATAATAACTTCTTTGCTTTTAGTTTTATTTGAGTGATTTGAAATATAAATGAAATTGAATTCAGATATATGTCTCCAATAGAAATAATTTTTAAAAAATCCATGTAATGGTATGTTAAATTTTCTTAGAACAACCTGCATAACAAAGTCATTTTCGATTTTCCATCTCAGACCAACAGTTGGTATTTTAAGCATAAATTTTTCATTTGATTATGGATTGAACTGATTTAAATTGGATATTTAATTATATTCATGTAGCTATCCAAAATAGTAACATGTTTTGATGGAAAGAATAATTTACGGGTCAAATATGCTAGTGAACAATTAGAAAAATATAGTTTTAAGAATGTTGATTCATGATGTACAATCAGTATTGTTGTCATAAATTTCTCATAAAATATCCAAATAAAGTGATTAAATTATTTTTATAAACTATATTAATAGGGTAATATACCATAGAGATATATTTCCAAAATATAGTCATTTAGGCCTCAAAAAATTGATTGTCCCAACACTGTTCCAGAGCTGCCTACTACACATCCTGTCAATGTTTTGGTCATACATTTTTTTGTTTCAAATCCAAATTGAGTGATTCAAATTGGGTTAGAAAGTATACATAAATTTCTACATATAATAGAAATATGTCTTGAAAATATGTGCATTTGGTCTCTCAAAAAAAGACTGTCCTGTCTGTTTTTCTAGAATTTTCATCAAGCCCACAAGCCATAAGATATGATAATCAAGGAATTTTTCCAAGAAGGTGATAAAACTGAATATGGGTGTTTGTAGAAATTTTATTTTCAATATAATACATCTACATACATAAATAAAGTCGAATATTGATCACCGATATTAATTTTCACATCGTGTTTGCAACAAAAACAACTATTTTTACATATAAATAAATTTAATTATTTATCTCTTTATTCATTCTATATTCTACACTATACTACTCTACCTTGAAAAATAAAATATACTTACGTATAAGAGTAATTCCAATGAATCCATTTTTGAAATCAAGCCTCAAGCATGCGCATACCCATATTTGAAAAATATATGTTAATAAATACACTGCATGAGAGACAAATTTTTGTTGAGGATGGGAAGCAGATACAGTGGAGTGATGTTTACAGTTAAATTGGGGAGGGAAACTGAATCTTCAATATAGTCCTTATTTCCCATATTTGTCACATTGTGAAGTTCCTTGACTCGATTCCAGATTGTGTTGATGTTTTCTTCCTTGACGTCATCCTGTAATTTTTTAGGGTATTCCTCTACCTTTTTGTTTAGGTCTCTATTCATATAACCAGAGGAAGGAAAAAATTCAAACAATCCCTAAAGCTGAAGACCTGGAGCAGGGTTAAACTTCCCTCACCGGGATGATAGATTTGGTGTTTAAACACAATGAAATAAAGAAAGAAAACAAATCAAGAAATATTAAGCTCGGGACATGGAGTAGGGTAGCATTTCCATCCCCGCAACGAGAGATTGGGCCCTAAGAATTCAACACAAAGAAAAACAAAAAAAAAACAACTAACGCTCAGGACTAGGAGCAGGGTAACATTTCCCTCCCCGGGATGAGAGATTGGTTCATAAGAAATTAATTAAAAAAAAAAAAAAAAAAATAGAACTACTACACTCAAGACCTATACCAGGGTAGCATTTCCCTCCTTAGGATGAAAGATTGATCCTTAGATCAATGTGAATCGTGTTCTAGCACCTTTGTTATCCTCCTCGACAATGGTACCAAAATTTTGGTGTCCAAGTATGAATGATTATTCAAAACCTTTCCCACATTAATTATCAATCTAGGTGCCTTGGTTATTGCAAGGCTAACGTGAAAAATATATGTAGGTGAAAATAACACAATTCTGTATTAATCGTGGATTCGATGAACTAAGTAAATCCACAAATCATTGTAACAACAATGAAAGAATAACAACAATGAATTGTAAAACTTGCAATACATTCACAACAAATAAGGATTTCAAAAATTACATCTCCTGTCACAGTAATTAAGAAAAATAAAATAGGAAATGAAATTAACACACATAGAGAAAGCACGAAACACTTGGTCAAGAGAGTGGGCCCAACTCCCTGATTAGGGCTGTGATGTATTCACGAACTCACAAGAAGTACAAAAAGATAACTTGCATTAACTTAATGAAATGTTATGTTATAGATCTCCATTCCATGCATATCCAACCCTATATATGTTATAATCCCCCTTCTCTTTGATTCGTGTCCTTTAAAATATACAAATAACGAAGGGAAATAAAATCATTAAAAAATATCAATAATCAATATGAGATCTAAAATATTTTTCCATCATGATTTAGCTGATGCAAGTTGAATCTGGTAATTACAATTGGGGAAATTTGGAAAATGACCCCAACATAAAATCTGTCAATTTGACCTTAAGATATCCTTGATTTTATCTCACTCAAGACTGAATTTCGGAAAATTGTCCAATTTAAAGCTAATTTTATCTTTTCTACACAAAACCCATGTTTCAGATTTTCAGGTTTCTTCTTGGTTTGTCCAAAATGTTCAACGAAAAACTGTCTCTTGTTATCCCGATGAATTCCTAAGTTGGAATATTTAATTATCAGCTACAGATCAAATTTGCAATCTAGAAGAGATCTTGGAGGCTAAAATCATGAGTGATGTTATAAGGAATTCATTAATAAATCGTCATTGGAAAATTCATGCAGAATAATCATTAATTTATTAAAATAAAAGAGAACAAGTATTACTTATCCAAAAGAGAATAAATAATTATGAAATGGAATTATATAATAAATTATGATAAATAATGTGATAAAATAACATTAGAAATGGATGAAATGTATGTTTAGAAGTGATAATAATAATACAAATTAGTGGTCCAACAATATGTGTAACTACAACAAAAACATCTCTTGCACAATAAAAAAAATTTACATAAATTTAGATCATAATTAACATGAAAAAATAAGTTTAAAATTAACATGTATACTTCATTTTATTATTTATTTCTATATCTCTATCATTTGAAAGCAATTGAAATGTTACCTTCTCTAACAAGATCAGAAACTCGATCACCTTCAGATGATACTATAGTCTCCTCCGATTGCATTTTTTCAATGTTTACAACGGACATTTTTCCCTTTGTATTTAGTTATGTATCTTGCCAATATTTTATGTAAACTTTTTTTTCACAAACATCATTGGATTCTGTGTTGCCTATGCAAACAAGACAAAAACAAGAATATTTTATTTTATCAAATGCAAACGCATTTTGGTACTCCTTTTTTTTAATTGAATGCAATTTTCAATTCCCTTTTATTGTTTAATGTCATGTCCAATCGATATATCTACATCTTGGACACTAATATGCCAAAAAAGCCTATATGGAAAATTCAAACAAGAATATAAATATGTTATTCAAAATACCATCAAAGATAATGATTATGATAAATAATGTTTAAAATTAGAAATACAATAAAAATTAGATCATGTACATGTTAAAGTTATATATATATATATATGTGTGTGTGTGTGTGTGTACTTTTGTACGTCCCTTGACAGGTTAGTCTCATGGCTTGGTGTAGTGATGCACCATTGAAAAACTTCTTCAACTGAGACAATGCGATTTGCAGAGTGGTCCATTTGATATTTTTGAAGTGCAAGTTTTAGACATGCCTGTGCACCATCATGTTCTCCTTTTCCATGATCAATCTCAAATAAGTTCAAACAATGTTTAATGTGGGTTTTCATATGAAGACGACACAACCAAAAGAATGATCGTGAAGATTTGAATTGACCTATGCATCCATCTGACCATATCCAATGTTCATTGAATTTTATTTCATGACTTTTAAAGGAGTCATAAATCTTTTCAAAACAATATTGTACAAAATATGTATCATGTGTACGATCGTCACTGATATAAAAGTGATATTGTTTAATAACATGTTGATTTTCACTGGTGCTTTCTATATGATCAACATTTTTTTCAGCATGTCTATATAGAATATGGACAAGCATGGAGACTTGGTCAAAATGAAAGTATTCACTATGTATTTATTTTTATGGAACAAATGTGTAGTTCTTTGCAAAATCAACTATTGACAAAATTATCCCTGCTGGATTTTTTGAATTGCAAGTCCTGCCATCGAGCTCTATGGGAACGGTTGGTGTATTTATATATTTTTGCCTCAAATTTTCTCAAAAGCTCTATCACAATAATTTCTTCTTCTTGTAAAATAAATCTTTTAGCACTTTTAGTATTACTTGAACCAATCCATGTATGAATATATTCATATCTCTTCAATTACACTTTTATTTTGGACAATGGTAAATCATTTATATCAATACGATATGTGTTTTGAAATAAATTCAAATTTCCAAAATCATCACATTTTGACAACCAAAACATTTCTTTTGGTAAAATAATTCATGGCTTTCTCTTCCACATACATTTGAGATATGAAATCATGGATAGTGGAAGGAGGAGGTGAATCTTTCCAAAAAAATTACCAAAATTAAGGAATGTGTCATAATATAACTGAAATTCCATATGATAACCACAACAACAAGTGTCGCGTACAGTGGTAGGTTTAACATACCATGGTTTTTATTGCACAAAATCACTGATTGAGACATTAATTTCACGATTCTATTCTATGAACTTGTTCAACAAATCTATCTGAGTGGTGTCCAGGAAATGTTTTGCATGTTCTTCCTACTTATTTCATGTTATTCTTCGTCGCATCACATCCCTTGCTTTTGGTGCAACACGTGAATTTTTCATCCAATATTCATATATTATTTTTTTATAATCTTCTCCAAGTCTATATTTGTATGGTTTCCTACAAATAATTTTCCAACAAGTGAGTTCATCACTCACATCTATTTGCAATCGAAATTTCCATTTTTTGTGCAACGTTTTTCGTGAGGTTCATAATGCTTGTGCCATAGATTTTACCAAGTTATTCTCTTTATTACTTGATGAAACCACTGAAATTTTTATTTCTCTACGTGCATCTAAATGAATTTTCTTTCTAGATCTTCCAATTGACTTTAGAGCACTATTTATATTTTGTATCACATTTTCCTTCTTCTTCTTTTTTTATCTTTTGTTGATATTAAAATACCCAATAAATTCGTAGCTTCTTTTAATTTATTTTATGTTAAGAGACTTTTTAACATTTTTCCTAGAACTGCCACATTTTCATCTTTGGAGAACATATCAATGATGCACTTAACACGATATCGTATAACATGGTCAACTTTTTTTTATCTCCATGTGTGCACCATATGTATCAGTGTCAACATTTTCCAACATCTCATCATCGATATTGATTTCATATCTACATATTAAAAGTAAATGTACATAATGAGTTTACATATTCAATAAATAATTAAATTAATAAATATTTATAATTTCAATAATACACATTTAACATATATATACATACCTGGTGATTCAATTTCTTCACTTGTATTTCTTCCAATATTTTCAACATCTTCAATCACTAGTTCAATATCTCTTTCACTTTCTCTTTCAAAATATTCTATCTCATCACCAATGTTTTGAGGAATATCTCTCTCTGTTTACAATGCAAAATATTTTTCAAATTAGTTCATCAGATAAAAATTAAGTTTCACAATACACTAGTCAAATTTTAAATATCAAATTTATAATATTTACATTTACATAACTCCTTCAACTTCTAGTTGATGTTGATTTTACCTTTCAATATTTAAGTGTTCTTCTCTCTTTTTTTTGTGATATTCTCTCCCATGTTCTCTACATTCCCCAAGGTCTCTTGTTCGATCATATTTTCTCTTTACATTCCTTTGATTTCCCATGATAATTTAGTATGAAGCTCAAAAAATTTCCTTCAAAATCCTGTAAAAAAAAAATCACTATCAAAATTTAGAAAAAAACTCAATTAAAAAAAAGCATCGCAAAAGATTTAATTTAAAAAAAACTCATTTCAATTTTTTTCCAGAAAATACATACTTCATCCCAAAACACTTACTTTAAAAATTCTGCCAAAATAATGTCTTTTCAAATTGAAATTAAGCTCAAAATATTTCTTTCCAAGTCTTGCAAAAGAATTTCGTTTAAAAAATTAGACAAAAAATCACTTTAAAAAATCATTATAAAAGATTTAATTCAACCCAAAACACTTCCTCTAAAAAAATGTTACTTTAAAAAATACCTCAAAAAAAATTCCTTTGAAAAGTAAGCCCAGAAAACCTCTAAAAAAATGTCACTTCAAAAAATACCTCCAAACAATTTCCTTTCGAAATTAAGCCCAAAAAGCCTCTAAAAAATTGTCACTTTAAAAAATATCTCAAAAAAATGTCCTTTGAAAATCAAGCCCAAAAAACCTCTAAAAAAATGGCACTTTAAAAAATACCTCCAAAAAATTTCCTTTGAAAATTAAGCCCAAATGAAGAAATGTGCAAAAATAATGATTTCTCTTTATGCTATTTATATAGTTGTGAAATTTGTTTTTTTGGAGGGGCGTCATTGAATTTTCTGCCAACGTAATTTACGAACAGAGGTTCAGCGAAAGTTTTATAAGAAGTTCGGTGGAACTGTTTTTTCGTTAAACCTAATGGGATGGAGCAGCAAGAAACAATTCGGCCGAACTAACACGTCTTCAACTACGCAACAGCTCGAATCTGAACACATTTATTCAACTTTGGAATGATTAAAGTCCATCAAAATTTATGAATTAACTTTCCAAACCAGGACAAGCGTTTGAAGAATTCAATATACTTTTAGGAAATATAAATTCTATGTAATTCCATAGATATTTACTAATTTTAATTAATTTTGTAATAAAATGGATGCAAACAATTTCTAAAGGTCATTATGATTCAGTGAAATCAACATTATGTATCTTCCAAAATACACTGTATTTTTTTTTTTTAATTATGGTGCATTACATTGGTCTGTCGTCTGTAATGGGTAGTTTTTAGATTTTTAGTTTAAAACTAATATGTTGAGAAACTTCACGGGAGGTGAAACATATTAAAAAGATGTAGGTTTTTCATATTGTATCAGCTCAAAAAAATCTACTAATTATGATATGCATCACTTGGTTTTGTAAATATAACGATACCAAAGTAGGCTCTATCTAGATTGTCATAAGATATTTATTTTCTCAAAAACACAATGTTTTCAAAGAATACACCAACGCGTTTCAGCATGAATTTTTATGAATCCTTTGATTGTTAAAGAACACATGCTCAAATAAATGTTAAATTTACATATCAAATGTGAATAAAAAAATTCAAAAAAATAAGTAATAGAAATCTAATAAAGTTTCTGACAAGTTTTATTTTTATTGTAAAATGAAATTTTAAACCGAAAAATTGTTTTCACTTGCAGAAAGTTGAAGAACTTCGAAAATTGATATTTTTTTTTCTCAAAAAGGGGCAAAAAGTGTAACCCAACTTCACATTTTCACCCATCATCATGAAATTGGTATAGAGGACACGTAGAAAGGAGATTCAATGCTTTTGAGTTGTCTATTGGTCCAAATTCACGTTACAAATGTCACCACTCGAAGGAACCATATGAGGTCAATGACATGATCATGATTCCATCCCAGAAGTGCTACCTCAGAATTTCTTTAAAGTGTAGCAGGAAGAGGCCTGCAGGATGACTAGGTGGTGAGGTAGCATGGTAGTTATAGCTCATTCATGTTATGCCTTGATTGGCCGAAATGCATAATGGTGGTTCCTATGGGGACACGTGATCCCAAAATGTATACCCTAGAAGTTTTTGAAAGAGCTCTGAGGGGGATCACTGAGCTAAGTAAGCACTGAGATGTAGTGGTAGTTGTAGGAAAGTAGAGAACTAGTGAGAGTGGCATATGGTGTAACCACTAGACATGTAAGTGCGGAAGGATTTCTTGAGAAGGAAATAAAGGTGAAAAGGAGCAAGGGTCGGGGTGACAGAGCAACAAGACATGCGGGAATACAAGTTCTTGTGATAGGTAATATCAATTGAACATTGATTGGATAGTGGCTATAGTCATTTCTCCCATCATAAAACATAAGCATGGAAGGCTTTCACTGGAGGAAAACGTAGGCACACTAGAAAATACAGCCCGAATAATGGGATCGAGAGACAAATAATTTCTTGATAGTTTAGAGGTATTTCAAATGATGGAAGGCATGCTTCATTTTTTTGTGGTGTTTTTGCATGTTAAGCGACCATGGGCCTTTTGGTTGTTTTCAATGAAAAAATTTAGAGGGAAAGTGTTTAAGGAACTTTGGGCTATATGCAAAGTATTGTGAGTTGTAGGCATAAATGTTGCATACATACGAGGCTTTAATTGACCGATAGTTGTTTAAAGAACTAAGGCCGAGCATGAAGAACCATGAGCACAATGTTTAAGGAAAGAACGGGTCAACAACTTGAATTGATAATTTAAGTCAAAGGATATTTTCAAGAATAATTTGGTCAAGTCAGTAAGGACCTTGATGCACAAAATTATTTTAATGAGTCTAGTTCAAGTAAAATTTTCCATACTGGAGTATATCTCACACCATGAAGAATTATATAAAAAATAGCCTAGGGATTAATGGATATTTGACCATAGCTCAGTGAGACATGCCTGAAGTACAATATGAGTTTTCGGGTAATTAATAAGTGTCGAGTTCCTTTCTGGAGTGTCCAAATTGACTCGGAATTAATTCTCACTATGGAGAAATACTCAATTTCCCATTCCCTAGTTTAATGCAATTCTAGTGGCTAAGCATGGAGATAATACAACAAGGCAACAAACCATGTTATAGCTAAGAGATTGAAAAAACATTCTTCTATGCAAAATGGGCAGCCATGAAAGAGTACACTCTCATGAAGTCTCTATGAAAATATAGAATATATCCTTCCTTGTGTTGTAGAGGAACAAAACATAGGAATTCAAAGTTTGACATTGGGGAATGCAACATTATTGAGATAGTCGTGTTGAATGTGTTAGGTGTGTAAGTGCATTGCTAAGAAGAGGCCAAGCATGCCTGTGAATAAGAGATGCACAAAAGTTGTTGAGAGTTGATTGAATGAGGGCTAAGAGTTGAGCTAAATCAACATTTCATGGGTTGTGCACGAGTCAAGGTTGTTGATGAGAGCAGAGTATTGAGGATACATGTCAAGAAAAATAAAGGGTAGAGAGTTGAAAAATCCAAAGAAGAAAACATGCAGTGTGGTTGCCATTTATAGAGGGTATAGATTTCCTTATTGACTTTGGGTTGGTGTTGGTGCTGAAAGAGGTGACATTTTATTGACAACTCTAGTGCTTTCTCATTTAATTATCAACCCATGGTAAGTCTTTTTATTCCAAGAGTGTTGGCACAATATATGTGAATCACTTTGTCAAACAAATGTTCCTTTTCACTTATGAGGAAGAATTTACTAACTTCCTGAGCTTTCTTATCCTACGAGGGGTGGCTTGGATAGGTTTTTAACCTAATATTGAGCAACAGGATTTTGCATTTATCTAATGGAATTAAGCAGCAGTTTAACTGAATCGAACAACAATATAGAGAAATCAAGTAGAAATTGAATTGAATTTGACAATAAACTGAACAACGATGGAATTGAATCGAACAGTAGTTTAACTAAGCTAAACAGTAATGGAATCGAATTGAATCAGAAGTCTATCTAACTAAGTAGTAATGGAAAAACAGTATAACTAGCTGAGCAGTAATGGAATAGCAGGATAACTAAGCTAAACAGTAATGGAATAGAAGTATGACTGAAGCAAATTAAATAAATCATACAACAATTAATTAAGTAATTTTGCAATGGAATTCTCTTTATGAATTAATTAATCAACATTGATCGATGGTTGAACTCTTCGTTATGATAGAAGAAGAATGCAATTCATAAAGACAGATAATATTGAAATCAGCTTATTCTACGATTTGTAATTCAAATGTAATGGTATTAAAAGAATTGGAACTATCTACTGATAATAAAGTATTGCCATAATTCGGAAAATACGATTGCGATTTTCCTACTTCAAGAATGCAATTTCTAAATCCTAAAGAAAGAGAACTGTATTTGTATTGAATGGAAATATACTTTACAACTGCATCAAATTCTTAAGCATTGGTTTTGCATCTACACAGAGTATGAAAACTTGCGTGGAACTTCCAGAGGTTGGGCCCGGACCACTAGAAGCCCTAGCATAGTAAAAGCTTCAAAATATTATTGTTCAAAGCTCTATATTACATCCAGTGATGTTACAAAAACACAATTAGACAGACTGTTTCTGATGTGTCTATTACAGAATGAATCTCCTGTCCTGTCTCTGACTCCCCTTCTCATCCGTCCTTCACCATTTTACAGGCGATTTAAGAAATGCGAAAGTATTTTTCAAATGACAGCCTGCTGTGTGTGGCTGTCGTTTGAGTTATTGGGATCAAATTAATCTATCTGCCTTCTGCCGGCTGCTGGGAGTTACCAGGATTTCGTATGCTTGCATCTGTTGGTTGGCTTCCATTTCCTATTGGTCCAGCCATTCTACCTTCCTGCATGCGGAGATAACAGAAGTCAATTTTCTATTACAAAAACATCATTTTCATCATTAGTCTAATTATTCTCGTTTTCATAATATTTATTCTCTTTATTCTTAATATGAAGAGGGATTCCCTCGAAATTATAACATAATTTGAAGTACTTACAAGGTGAGAATCATACCTTAATTTGGGCCCAACATACTCCTCTTCTTACCTAGTTGCATGTCCTCATGCAAAAAGATGATTGAGATGTAGCTGCATTAAGGAGTAGGTAGGGTAGACCTTTTCGTTGTATGATCTGAAGCCTTGTAGTCTATGTACATATGTCAGCCATCCAGCTCGCTAGAGGATGGCACTCGCTGCCTCTGAAATTGGAAAGTTTGCAGGCTCGCTTTGAAGGGTATTTCCTCCCAAAACTGATATGCTCTTTTCCTCTGATTATTTTTCTTCTTGGATCTATTGTTTCGACTGGATTTTTTCCAAAAGTGGAAAAGAGATTGCGGCTCTACGTAGATAATATTCATGCCCTAATTGTAGTGTTCCTCTAGTCTTATCGATGCATCTGACGAGATTTGTGCAGGGATTTCACATGCTTGCCGAATTAAGGCCAATTACACCCCCTCCCTCGAAGAAAGGGTACCCACGCCCTCAAGTATAGGAGAGATTTGGTCGCTTATGAATGCAAACAGGAGAATGTCAGAATTTGGTAATGATAATCTGTGTGTGAAGGAACAGGCAGTTGAGTAATTACTAATATATGCGGTAAAAAGGTCAGATTTAGAAGTTTTCATAATTGCATCTTGTGCGGAAGTGACTGGAAAGAGAGAAGAAATAGCATAGCCATTAGTGTGATATGATGTCCTTCCACGACTGAAAAGTTATGACAGAAGCAAGACGGAGTCAAATAATGATTGGTGTTGTCATTCCGAAGTTCAAAATATGTAAACATATCTTTGTTAGTTATTCTTATCGTAGGTCATGATTATTACTAATTCGAGTAATAACTTGTGGTTGAAAAATGGAAGTCAAGGGGTATATAAAAGCAATTGGCTATTGAAGGAGCATACTTTCATACCACAAGCAGAGCCACTGCTGCCAATAGGCATTCATAGCCTTGACAGGGTTGTTATTTTAACCCAAAAAATGAGCCAAGATCCTTATGTAAGAATAGTTGTTTTGCCAATTTTATGGAGAGATCACCATGCTGGTATGGTGGCCAGATAACCATGGTGCCACTCACTAGAGTTGTAGCAAAGTGATCAGGCCAGCTCGTGATGAGACCTCCTGTCCTTCAATTCATTAAGAAGGTCATTACCCTGGTGTGGTGGCCATAATGGGCATGTCACTTGCTACACCCTTATAAACATGGTAGGTTGGCTCGTGATGAGACCCCCTATCCTCTCTTAAGATTTGGATGTAAATGTAGTACTTCCTTTTGAATTGTAACATCTTGATCTATAAGGAGGTCACTATGCTAGTGTGGTAGCTAGATATTCAGAATGCCATTCACTAGAATTGTAATAGAGTGATCAGGTTGGCTCGTGATGAGACCTCTTGTCCTTCTAGTAGATGAGAAGGTTATTACCCTGATGTGGTAGCCATAATGGGCATGTCACTTGTTAAACCCTTATGATCATCATAGGTTGGCTCATAATGAGACCCCCTATCCTCTTAAATATTTGTATGAACACATAATTATTGTTGAGGGAGGCTCATTGACTCCTTAAGAGTGAGGTATGGTGAAAGAAGCGAAAAAAACCAATACCATTAATACCCCTTGTTCCATTTCTTCATGTTGTAGGGACATATTACTCGAATAGTGAAAACTATATATCATCATAAGGTCCTGTATTGTTTGATATCATATTTGAACTGTGGGTGACCTAGCCTTTCATTTCATGTGTGCATAATGTTAGCTTCCTATTTAAGAATTATAGTGCCAAAGGGCCATCATATTTGTGATTTTACCAATTTCCCTCTCTCTTCCAACTGTCATTCCCTACTCAAAGTTACTCAATTAAAAAAAGAATGGCTATTTAAGTTCGTTGGACAACAGTTGTTCAAATATTGAGCAGCAGTTGTTCAAAGGTTTCTCAGCATAAAAAACGCTCAAAAATGGTTGTTCAATTCGAATGAATAGTAGCCGTTCAAAGATGGAATAGCAGCTATTCCTGAATTGAACAACAAAAATAAAAACATAGCAGTGAACAACTATTCAGTTCGACCGAACAGTAGCCATCCAAGAAGTGAATAATAGTTGATCAAGAATTGAACAACAGACTTAAAAACGTGTAATGGATGTTCAATTGTGGTTGAATCGGCAGCCATTCAAAGACTAAATAGCAGTTGTCGGCGAATTTAACAGCACAACTAAAAATGTCGAAAATGGTTGTTCAATTCGACTGAGCAATAGTTGTTCAGAGATTGAACAACAGTTGTCCAAGAATTGAACGGCAAGATTAAAAACACAACAAAAAGTTGTTCAATTTGGTTGAACTGCGGCAATTCAAAAATAGAACAGCATTTGTTCTCGAATTAAACAACAAAATTAAAAACACAGCAAAAAGACGTTCAATTTGATTGAACCATGGCCATTCAAAAATTGAACAGCAGTTATTTTCGAATTGAATAACAAAAATAAAAACACCAACGAATAGTTGTTCATTTTGACTCAACAACTGTTGTTCAAATATGGGATATCAGTTTTTCACAAATTGAACAACAAAGTAAAAAAACGTAAAAACGATTGTTCAATTTTGGTTGAATCAGTGGTTGTTCAAAGACTGAACAATAGTTATTCCCGAATTGAACAACAAAAAATAAAAATAACGTGGATGGTTGTTCAATTGAGTGGCAGTCGTTTAAATATTGAACGACACATGTCTGTGAATTGAACAAAAAAAATAAAAACACAGCCAATGGTTGTTTAATTCGACTGAATAGAAACCGTTCAAATATTGAACAGTATATGTCCACAAATCGAACAACAAAAATGAAAAAAACACAGCAAATGGACAGATGTTCAATTGAAAAACAGTTGTTCAAAGAATTACAAATGGGGAGAATGTACAACAAGAAAAAACAATTATATACATTATTTACAAGTGATGTTGTCGACCCTCTCATGTACTTGAGTTTGTGGGGTTATCACCCCCTTGCACCACAACTTGGATGGTGAGATCATTTTGTGCCTATTGACAGAAAGATTATTTTGTGAGAGGTTTGTGATAGAGGCATACTCTGTGCCCGTTAACTGGAAATGTTGAACCAGACCCATCTATGGTGGTTAAGGTGAGGGTACCATTGCTATGTACTTCCTGAATCTCATATGGACCGAGCCACCTTGTTTGCAGTTTTCCTGGAAATTCTTAGAATCTAGAGTCATAGAGGAGTGCCCAATCTCCTTTTTGAAATACCTTCCTGTTTATTAGGTTTTTGTGGCACTTGGCTTGCTGTTGTTGAATGATCATTGTGCATTGCAGGGCAAGCAGTCGAATTTCGTCCAGTTAATTTATTTGCTGGAGTCTTTTAGCTTGAGCTTCTGTTAAGTCCAATCCCACTTCCTGGACTGTTCTCAGAGTTTTAATTTCAAACTCAATAGGGAAGAGATGTTCTCTCCCAAATACTAGCTGATATGTTGAATATCCAGTGGTATTTCGCCAGGTTGTTTGATAAGCCCATAAGGCTTCTGGCAGTCTAGTGGCCCAGTCCCAGTAGTGTGTTACTACTATCTTGGTAAGGATTTCCTCCAGGACTTTGTTAGTGCTTTTGAATTGCCCATTGGCCTGTGGGTGGTAAGGAGACATAACTCTGTGAATGATATGGTGATTTCTTAAGGTAGATGTGATCTTATTGCCTGTGAGTTGTGCCCCCCATCGGTTATCACTTCCCTTGGCAAGTTGTATCGTACAAATAGTTCAAAGAGAAACTTAATTATCGTTTCTCCTGTGGCTCTTGACAAGGCCAGTGCTGGTTCTACCCATTTGGTGACATAATCTGTGGAAACTAATATGTGGGCTTTCTAGTTTGATGGTGGGGTTAATGGCCCAACGAAGTCCAACGCCCATCGTTCAAATGGTTCCACCACCAATTGTGGTTGTAGCGAAATTTCATCAGCTTGGCCTGGGTGGCCTATTCTTTGGCAGCTATCGCAGGCTTGGACATAATTCTTTGCGTCTTTGAAAATCATAGGCCAATAACAGCCTAATTGAAACACTTTATGCCTTGTCCGTCATTCTGCGAAGTGGCCACCACAAGGTTCATCATGACAGGATTGTAAGATGTCATAGATTTCGTCTTCCCTTATGCATCTGCGTATATGCATATCCGCCCCTGTATGGAATAGGTATCCTCCAATCCAAGAGAACCTTGCACTGCGTTGTATAATCAATTTTCTTTCTCTCGCCATTAAATGTCTGGGTAGCTTCCCCACTGCCAGATAATTTGCCACATCTGTATACCATGGTGTTTTGACCACTACAACAAATAGTTGTTCGTGAGGGAAATGATCGTCAACTGTTAGCGTGTTGTCTATCTTGGGGACTCTGGATAGGAAGTCTGCGACCACGTTTTACTTCCCTGGATGGTATTTGATCATTATATCGAATTCTTGCAACAATAGTAGCCAATGAGTTATTCTCCCATTCGTTATTGGTTTATTAGCTAAATATCTAATAGCAAAGTGGTTAGTATACAGGAACACTTGATATCTAGTTATATAGTGTCTGAATTTATTGATAGCATAAATGACAGCTAGGAATTCATTTTCGATCATTGTATAATTTAATTCGGTAGGAGTAAGGTTTTTGTTGATATAATAAATAGAATAAGGCTTTTAGTCTTCTTCTTGGCCAAGGACTGCTCCTATTGTTGTCTCATATGCATCGGAAGAGATGTGAAAGGGCAGTTTCCAGTTAGGACCTCGCAGGATTGGTGCTGTTGAGACCAGCCTCTTCATGTCTGTAAAAGAAATGTCACATTTTTTAGTCCAATGAAATTCAACATTCCCAGTCAATGCATACAGAGGTGCAACTATTTGCGAGAATTTTTTTGTAAATATGTGATAATATCCTGCATATCCCATAAAACTACATACCTTTTTTTGTATACAAGGTGTGGCCAACAGAAGGATTACCTCTATTTTAGCTGTATCTACCTGTATTCCAGCTGCAGAAATGTAGTGACCTAGGATTACCCTGTTAGTCATCATCATGTGGCATTTTTCGTTGCTTAGACATAGTCTAGTTGCAATACATCATTCTAACACTTTTTCTAACATTTCTAGAGCTTGATCAAAGTCTTCCCCATAGGGTGTAAAATCATCCATATAGATTTCAAGTCCTTCATTTATTAAGTCAGAAAAAGTGCTAATTATGGCTCTCTGAAATGTTGTTGGGGCATTACATAATCCAAACGGTAAAACTCTATAAGTAAAAGTGCCGCATGGGCAAGTAAAGGTTGTCTTATCTTGGTCTTCGGGAGTTATTTGGATTTGATTGTATCCATTGAATCCGTCAAGAAAAGAGAAGAAAAGTTTCCTAGCCAATGTGTCAAGGACTTGGTCAATGAAGAAAAGGGGGAAATGGTCTTCCCATGTTGTCTTATTTAATTCTCTGTAATCTAAGCAGATTATCCACTTCCCATTCTTTTTAGGGACGACCACCAAAGGGGAGACCCATTTGCTGTCTGAAATAGGATAAATGAAATTTACATCTAACAGTTTTTGCAGCTCCTCTTTTACAATCTCTTTTAAATTCAGGTTTAATCTTCATTGGGTTTGTCTAACGGGGCGCATTTCCCTATCAGTATAGATGTTGTGCATGCACAGTTGTGGGTCCAAGCCCTTAATGTCTTGGTAGTCCCACACAAATGCACCTTGGTGCTTCTGGAGGACTTTTATGAGTTTCTGCTTTTGGTTGTCATCCAAGCTGCCATTAATATTCAGAACCTTTCTTGGCTCGATCTCAATAGGTATGCTGTTAAAAACAACAGTTCTAGAGATATGTTAAGTCTCGAAGTCCGTCACAGGATCCTCTTGATCTTCATGTTCGAGGATTGTTTTCATCATTTGGCATTTTAGATTTTTAGGCTTGGGTGACTGATTCATAAAGTTATTAATCACATCATCTTCAGTTTGATCCTTGAATTCGAGAGCTTCTACTAGTGTCAGAGGTGGATGAATGCTTTTCTCCCAATATGTATCTGGGTGTTTGTGAATTTTTACCATGGGCGGGCTTGGTTTGGCAGGCAGATAAATAATGATATTTTTTATAGAGTCTCCTCTAGTGATATTCATGCTACCTACTCGACAGCCTATGTAAGCATCTGCTGTGGCCAACCAAGGCTGCCCAAGAATGAATGGGTGCCCTTCCATCCTTTTTTTGGATTAATGACTAAAACATCAGCTGGGTACTCCCATGAGTCCAAAGAGACCATGATGTCTTGCACTATACCTTTCGGTCTGATAATAGATCTGTCAACTAGTTCCAGAAGTGTTGCCATAGGTTCTAGAGCTGATATGCCCAGTTTTTTGCAAGCTCCTGTATTTAGGATGTTAATGGCTGCCCCCAGGTCAACCAATGTGTTTGGAAATGAGTGTCTAGAAATTTGCACGGTTACAATGGGGTTTCCTGGGTCTTCGTATTTTACAGGTGATTCCCTACCTAACAACAAGTCAGATAGCGCTCCTACCACATGAACGGTGGGTGCATCCATTGTCTTCTTAATTTGTTTTTTTCCACATAATTCTTTTATTATCTTTGCATAGATGGGAATGTCTTGGATGGCTTGGAGAAGAGGAATTTTGATACAAATGTTTCTTAATTCCCCCAGGATGTCAAAATCTAGAGTGATTGTAGGCCTGGGTAGGTTTAATCTCTCACGAAATGGAGGCAAAGTCACCCTAAGTTCTTAAGGTCTTTGTTGATCAATTGTTTCATTATTTTTACATGTTTATGTTATATTCATTAGGCTAGGCTCTATGGAGGTTTCAACTTGGGACTGAGGTGTAGTTTTGGCCTCTATAGGTAATATGGTATGTCCTGATCTTAACCTCAATTCGTTGTATTGTTTCTGTTCGGCATTTGGTTTTAGATTTTCTATGATCTGAATTAGTTGAACCAGTCTGACATAGGGATTAGGATTGGGTAGGGCTGGCAATTGAGGGCGTATGGCAGACTATTGGTTATGCTGAATTAGGTAGGGAGCTGGAAATTTTTGGGTTCCTGCTCCTATCGGCAGATTAGCCATTCCCATAGGTCGATGCCAGTTCCAATTAGTGTTTTGAGTAGGAGGGTTTGGCCATTGGTTTTGATACTGGAAATTATGCCAATAAGGGGGAGAGAGCAAGGGAAGTTATGCCAATTACTCCCTAATGGGGGTTGCGTAGGCCAAGGTGGCATAGGAAATTCTTGGTTTGGCCAAGTTGGGAAGGGGTTTTGAGTCTGCCAAGTTGTTGCAGGGTTTTGCTAGCTGAACTGCAGCAACGAAAATTATTGAGGCAGGTCTTGTGGTATGCAAGTTCGTGCTTGCCATTGCCGAAATTGATTCATGAAATAGACTGGCTCTGTTTCTTCTTATGATTCCTTGTAGAAGGCTTTCAGCCCGGGAAGTGAAGGACACTTGTCCGTGGTATGATCCTTAGTGCAGATAGTACAAGTTTGAACCATGTTTAAAGGACACTCCCTCTGGTTGTGCTTCTTCTGACATCTTGGGAAATATATGCCAGGTTTTGTTCTGTTATAGCTTGTTTCTGCTTGGCTTGTAAAACATAAAGTTGTGTTGTCAAAGTACCCAGGATGTCAGTTTTGAAGTTTTATAACAGATTTCCAAATTCTGCTCTGGTTACATTGCCATTGGTCTACTTAAGATCCTTCTTCATAGAATCACGCCCAATAGGTCTATTGCATGAGCTACCCTAGGAGCATCTAATACATAAGGAAATAATCTCGTCATATTCTTCCTAGTAAGTATCTCCCTTCCCCATTATGTTAAGCATCTCAACCCATTCTTCCTTCATCCCTTTATGCATCGTGGCTTTTAAAATGTCCTTGGATAGTGTGGTATATGGGGACCTTTGAAAATTGTATTGAAATATTTCTACGTATTCCTCTAATGTTTCATTGTCTTTTGCAGATATGTTAAAGATTTCGTATTTTAGGTCTCGGGTTCGACAATAGTCTTTGTATTTGGTAAGAAAAATATTCTTCATTTTGTCCTAGTGGTTTATAGTTCCCCCTCCTAATCTCATGAATTAGCGGAGTGTAGTTCCTTTTAAGGTAGAGGGAAATAGTTTTAGTTTCTGGTGATCAGTGGTGTAGTCATATCCTCTGCATAAGACATCAAATTCAAATAGGAATGCATTAGGATCTTCTGTGGTTAACCCATGAAAGGTGGGGATGTTGTGCAAGGGAATGGATTTCATAGGGGCATTGGCAGCATGATCAACAATAGGGTATTCTAATGTTGATGTCTGCCTCTGATTTTGATTTTGATTATTTTCCATCTGATCAAAGAGGTGCCAGAAATCTTTGGGAACTTCTTGATCTGGAGGAGAGATTCTAATAGGCTTGGGGGGTGAATCCGAAGGGGGTTTTACAACACTTCCCTAATCTGGGATCCTAAGCACTTATGTTTCTATTACTTATTTAGGGGACTTAGGTTCTGATATTTCTATGTAAATTCCTCCACTACTTTCTCCCCCTCCTCCTTGTAGGTTACAAGAGCCTCCCTCTTTTGAAGGGTCAGTGCCTATATGAATGGTAGTCTGCAGGCTTTGCTCAGACCCCTCTGTCTCGCAATGAATCTCGGCGTAGGCTACAGATGGTGAGACTACTGCCTGAGGGAGTGCATTAAGACTTTGAATGGAAATATTTCTAGGTCCTATAGATGCCTAAGATTCAACTTTCCTAATGATTTTGTCTATATACGTTGTTCTTCCAAGGATCACCGGTCCTTTGGATTATGAGGATGGTTGCGAATGATTTCAGATTTTTTTTATATTTTTCTTCCTAGACATAAAACAAGAGCACCTATCCTATGGTTCTTTGTATGACTTGCTGGTGAGCGGGCTAGAGGGCAAGCATATTGCTTGCCGGTATGCAGGTTCTTACCTCTCGTTTTCAATACCCAATTCTTCACAGCAATGGAGGAAGATGAATAATAGAGGTGACCCTTAACGCTCTCCTCGGCAATGGCGCCAAAATGTTGGTGCTGAAAGAGGTGACTTTTTATTGAAAACTCTAGTGCTTTCTCATTTAATTATCAACCCGAGGTAATTATTTTTATTCCAAGAGTTTTGACACAATATATGCGAGTCAGTTTGTCTAACAAATGTTCCTTGTCACTTATGAGGAAAAATTTACTAACTTCCTGAGCTTTCTTATCCTACGAGGGGTGGCTTGGATGGGTTTTTAACCTAAGATTGAGCAATAGGATTTTGCATTTATCTAATGGAATTAAATAGCAGTTTAACTAAACCGAATAGTAATCTAAAGAAATCAAGCGAAAATTCAATTGAATTCGATAATAAACTGAACAATGATGGAATTGAATGGAACAACAGTCTAACTAAGCTAAACAATAATGGAATCGAATTGAATCAGTAGTCTAGCTAACTAAGCAGTAATGGAACAACAGCATAACTAGCTGAGTAGTAATGGAACAATAGGATAACTAAGCTGAATAGTAATGGAACAGAAGTATGACTGAAGTGAATTAAATAAATTGCACATCAATTAATTAAGTAATTTTGCAATGGAATTCTCTTTATGACTTAATTAATCAACATTGATTGATGGTTGAACGCTTCATTATGCTAGAAGAAGAATGCAATTCATAAAGACAGATAATATTGAAATAAGCTTATTCTATGATCTATAATTCAAATGCAATGGTATTAAGAGAATTGGAAGTATCTACTGATAATAAAGTATTTCCGTAAGTCTTAAATTACGATTGCGATTGCCCTACTTCAAGAACTCAATTTCTAACAATCCTGAAGAAAGAGAACTATATTTGTATTGAATGGAAATATACTTTACAATTGCATTATATTCTTAAGCATTGGTTCTACAACTACACATAGTATGAAAACTTGTGTGGAACTTCCAGAGGTTGGGCCTAGACTACTAGAAGCCGTAGCACTGTAAAAAATTCAAAATATTATTGTTCAAAGCTCTATATTACATCCAGTGATGTTACAAAAACACAATTAGACAAACTCTTTCTGATGTGTCTATTATAGAATGAATTTCCTGTCCTGTCTCCAACTCCCCTTATCATCCGTCCTTCACCCTTTTAAAGGTAATTTCAAAAATGCGAAAGTATTTTCAAAACGACAGTCCGTTGTGCGTGGCTATCGTTTGATTTCTTGGGCTCGAATTTGTCTATCTGTCTTCTGCCAGCCGCTGGGAGTTACCAGGATTTCATATGCTTGTGTCCGTTGGTTGGCTTCTATTTCTTATTGGTCCAGCCATTCTGCCTTCCTGCATGCGGAGATAAGAGAAGTCAATTTTCTATTACAAAAACATCGTTTTCATCATTAGTCTAATTGTTCTCGTTTTCATAATATTTTATTCTCTTTATTGTTAATATGAAGAGGGATTCCCCTGAAATTATAACATAATTTGAAGTACTTACAGGGTGAGAATCACACCTTAATTTGGGCCCAACAGTTGGATCCTACAAAATAGGAATTTGGTGCTTCCATATTAGCGGATGTCTTTTAGACCTTGGTTATTGGAGCCTTCTGCAAGTTTGTGCTTGCATAAATCCATGAAGATCCAAGTCGGTGTTTGCAACAAATCCATGAAGTGGGTGATCCTCGTAAGTTAATAAGGTGTCTATGGAAGAAGGGGAATTGGTACTTCCTACTAGTGGGTGCTACCAAAAAATATAAGGGGATTTTGTTCTTACTATGACTAGTTGCTCACAAAGGATGATCTAATAGAGTAAGAGCTCATGTTTACATCATAATTAAAGAAGCTTTGGTGGTTTTTCTTCCACAAAGGTTTCCACATTAAAAATTTGTGTCATATATGATTTTTCTTACGGTGTGTGTGTGTTCATGTGTTATTTTATATTCTTGCTACATGATATGTAGTCAACAATCACATTAAAACAATGCCAAGCTTGAAAGAGTAGAAGCTTAATCTATGAAAGAAAGTAAACTTATTCTAATAAAGTGTAGACATCTAAATTATGGAAGTATGAAATTTACTTCAAGGAAAGTGTGGAAAATAATATCTAATGAAATCAAGAAAGTATATTTTATGAAAGAAAATAAATCTATTTTACAAAATAAATCATTCTTAGTCTATGAAAGAAAGTGTCCTTAATCTACAGAAAACATGAATTATAATCTAAGAAAGACTATAAAGTTAATATATGGGAGCATGATAAAATATTGATCTATGAATGTATTGAAATCTAAAATAGCCTATGCAAATCCTAATTTGTAAGGATGAATGTGAATAAAAAAAACATGAATGCACAAATGAGAATGCTTTAAAATTTAAATATTTTTGTATATTTATATTTCTCAAGGGCTTGATTTCAATCTAGAAAAAAGTGAAGTGAAAATTAGAAACTTGAAAATAAAGTTTCCATATCAAGTAAATAAATCAAATCCTAAACTAAGTGATCATTTTAGTGTAATTATTTCTTAAATTTATAGATTAGATAATTGTTAGAGAATTGTGACCGCCTCCTCCCATATTTACCCAATTTAGCTGACCTGTTAAGGTAAACATGAGACAAAGATTTACTATGACATCACGTGACCTCCAAGCTCTAGTTATGGAAGTGGAATCAACAAACTGACAACCCACAACATTCCTCAAGGCTAAAGGACACCTAGAGGCCAAATGACCACCCTAGGTGAAAGAACCCTCCATTGGGGCTCTTGATCATTTCCCTAAGCCCACACCAACATGCATGAAAAGGACTAGGTGGGGCTATATGCCTCCAACTACATCCACAACAATGCATCCATGTTGATATAGCCTAACATCTCTAGTTCATCAATATTATGGCTGAGTTCCCATGGTTTCTATGTTTGTTATATGAAGCATATTGTCTATGGCTGTCGTCATGAATTGTTTAGTTATTGATTAGTTGATGAATATGTTGGCTAATATATTTTTTCCAGATATGTCGAGAGGGCATATAGCATTCTTGGTGGCTCTCAAATGAATATTAGACTAATATTATTATATATGCATTCATGACATGTAGCTTACGTGTTTTCCATGTGTTTGAAGAAATGTATGTTATGGAATAGGCATATCTTCGGTCAGTTCCTGTTGTTTTCTTGTATGAAAATATTTTTCATTGTGTCATTTCTCATTATGATAAGTTCAAGGAAATGTTTTGAATTGGTTTGGATGTTGTCCTGGAAAAGTGGCTCAAGTCTTAGGACTGCACCCTCATCATCACGAGCTAGTATAGTGATGCCAAATGTGATCCAATGAGAAGAGAGAAGGGGTTCCTAGACATTTTTTTGCATTTATTTCCTTTGTTAATTTTGAAGTGTGAAAGGTCATTTCTCCTGTGTTGTGTCGATTTCCACGTTAGCCTAGCCACCTTTCTATTAGACCAATGTTATCGCCCTACCACAACCAGCCGACCTTACATCATCCCGAGTGTTTTCCAATTTTTCACTGATCCTTTTATCTTCCATGGAACTCCCTCTAGGATGAGATTTCATGGAGGGACCTTCATTGACTAAAAAAATGTTTATCACTTGATGACATTTTCCTAGTCTTACGTCATCCTATGTGCTCCCTATGTGTGCACATTTGTCTCCTTAGAGGGTAAACTCCATCAGGATTATGTGTTTTATGGGCTCCACTACAGGGCAATAAAAACATGTTCCACTTCTTAGGAGATATTTCCACGTCCACCCAGTTCTCTGTTAGCTTCTCCACTAACTAGACGACCATGTTTGGAAACAATACCAAAATACTACCAAACTAACTTTTCTCCAAACTAGTCCTCCACTAATATTAGTTGTACAACTTTGACTTTGGGGCACTGACATTTGATTGGAAATAAGTTCTTCACTGAGTCGATTTGCATACTTCAATATACCATGCAAAATCCCTTTCCAAGAATTGTCCAACCACACCACTTCCAGGAGAATATGAGCTGATATCTAAAGGTAGAAATGCACGTAAATCCTAGGACTCCCCTTGATCTTGATGAACCCCGTGAGCATGAATTCTAGCCCATTCGCCATCTCTTCTAGCCTAGTCGACATTAATGCAGACACACTTTTTTCCACCAGCCAACCTAGCAATGCCAACTGTCCAAAAAAATTGGATTCCTGCGAAGGATTCTAGAAATATGATACTATAAGACACAATTGGATAATAGTGAATGCTTCCATATCACTTATCTTAGCATTATCTCACAAACAAGGAACTTGATGATAGGAATCCTTCTTAAGGCATGATGATGACTAAAAATTTTGTTAGCCAAAGTAAATTTTTAGATGGATGACCCACGTGGATAATCATTTCCTTGTAATTCCTCTACTTGGGGGGAGGAATGCCCATACTTCCTATCCAAGATTTGATTCAACAACCTTTCTCCACCATGTGAACATCTCCTCCATAGTTCGAATCCTAGTGAATTATTCAATATTTCGAGATCCCTCAAACCAAAAACCTCAACCACTTTAGTAAGGTGTATTTTCTTCCAAGTGAACAAAGACCACTTCTTTTCTTTCTTCTCACCTCATCACAGGAAATATCTTTAAAACGAGGTGATAAACCTGCAAATGACCATAGGTTCAACAAGATAAGATCGTTGGTAGATAGGTAGAGCTTGCAACAAAACTATAAGAGCAACAAGGCGACCAACTATGTTTGGGAATCTAAATTTATAGCCATTAAGTTTATTGTAGATCTTATGGAGAATACTTTTCCAACATTCCATGTCATATAGTTCTCCGCCATAGGAGCTCCCATGTATTTTGAGTGAAGGGACCTGATTTTGAAGTCGAAGAGGTAGGCCAAATGATGTTTGATTGTCACACAACAATAAATTAATACATATTGATTTTTTCTCCCGTTATCAAGGTTCGAAAGGCTTCCATAAACAAAATTAAGGATACATTTCAGAACAATGGATTCTTTTGACATGGGAAACATAAAGAGCATACTATCATAAATTTTTCATTGATGGGTGATAGGCAAATCATTACCATATAAATGAAGCTCTTAAGGAGTGGCCTAGTGTCCATCAACTTTAATAAATATGCCTAGTACCTCTACTGCCATGATAAAGAGGAAAAGAGAAATAAGATCACTTTAGCAAAGAGAAAATATTTAATTATTAACTAGTTAATATTAGATCATTAACCAATTAATAATTTAATTACATTAAGAATTTTAACTTCGGTAATTCATTATACATATTTAGAATTCTTAATTAATTAATTATTATTTAATTACATATTAATAATAAATAATGAATAATTTTATTTTTTTTATATTAAAAAACTATCATAACAATAATTATTTATTTAATTTAATAATAATGATTAATATATTTAAAAACCTTCAAAATTAATATTATAAAAAGTAATCAATTATCAATATCATAAACCCTAAAGAATCCATAAATCTAAAAAAATTATAATATAAGCCCTAACAATAGGTTGGTATCTAAATATTAAAAAAAAAAAATTCAACAGACACTTGCAATATAGAAAAGCCTTCGAATAAATACAATAATTTGTATTTGTGTTTAGCGGTAGAAGGCATATGCAAGGGCGACCGATTTGGAGAAGTGATTTATATATTCGAGTGATGTTGCGAGTATAATTCTTGATTTAGGTGTAAATGGCAAGTGTAACAACCCCTCTTTATTTTTTTTAATTATAAATTTCAATTTAAAATGCAACTGTTTTGCCGGCATAAAAATCGCGTGGTCGGACGAATATGAAAAATAATGGGAATCCATGTACAATTTGGATTACAGTTGTTAAATTTTATAATTTTGTGGATTATAATTGTTAAATTTCATAATTTTGTGAATTACAGTTTTTAAATTTCAAAATTTTGGGTGTTTCAAGATTTTTGATAGCTTTGAAATTTTTGTATTTCAAAATTTTGGGTGCTTCAAGGTTTTTGATAGGGTTAAAACCTTTATCCAATTTAGATTACATTTGTTAAATTTCAGAATTTTAGATGCTTCAAGGTTTTTGAATTCCCAATTTAAATTATAATTGTAAAATTTCAGAATTTTAAGTGCTTCAAAGTTTTTGAATTTCTGCACAATTTAGATTAGAACTATACAATTTCAGAATTTTAAGTGTTTCAAGATTTTTAATTGTGTGAAATTCCCTACCCAATTTAAATTACAAGTGTTAAATTTCAAAATTGTAAATGCTTCAAGATTTTTTATTTTGTGTTTGATAATTCTCAATCTATTTCTATCCAAAATAAACCATTCAAACACTTGACTATTGGATTGTTTAAAAATGAAATAGCCAAATTCTGCCTTTTTAACAAAATTGTCCCCTCTTTAGGCAACGCCAATAAAAATGATTGCCTTAAAGCACTCCTTTTAAAAGCCTTAAATCACTGAAAGCAGTCTTGCAAAACAGAATTTCTTTCAATTTCGTCTATGAATTACGTGCTAAAATTTTAAATGCTCTAATACTATGTTAAAAATTTTCAAGACAGAGGAAATTATTTTCCTCAACACACCGAGTTCACCCAAAGTTGAGGAAATGAATTTAATCAAGACAACGTAGTTACAAAAGATTAAACAGAGTTGCAGAATTCACTTAATCCAAACCATAGAGTTGCTGAAATCAAATTATGAAGGCCTTCTTTTTAATACCTAGTGGAGGAGATTAAAGTCGCAACTATAGAGGAGAAAATAAAATCAAATAATTTTACTGAAGGTGAAACTGAGTAAAACAGAGTTTGGCGGTAAAACTCATACGTGAAATTTTCACAAAAAAATAGCAACTAACAAAACTTTATATTGTAATACAAAAACACAAAATACACATTCATATGGAGGTTGCACCACCTTCACCATAAAAAAGCTATTCTAACGACAATTTACATTCACCATGGGTTGTGCATTCACCATGGGTTGCTGAGTAACACACAATAAAACCTGTAATTGTTGTTTTCACGTGTCCACCAAAATTCGCTCCACAATTTTCTCCTTCTTTTATTTCGAGACTTACATCCACCACATTAAATTTAACTACAACTTACATGTAAAATAAAAACATATATATCTCTAAGACATTTAATTCATGATAGACATAATTTAATACAAAGGATGGGTGAACATGACTTTCTGAACTTTAAAGAGTTTGTATGAAGTAAACAACACTCGCGCATTAAATGTTTGCCATACACTTTTACTAACCATGCCTTAAATTTCTATTTGACTTTTAATTATTTAATATGTTGTGGAATGTATTATGTACTCTTCTTAGAACTTGTCATTCTCTAAAGTTTCAATCTGCAACCCGCAAAACATTGATTGAGGTATGGTTGTTGTTAGAAAATAAAATGTTGTGCTTTCGATTAATTTTCCAACACTCCCCCTTAATCGCAACTGTCGCCATTAACCATTCACACACAATCTCTGAGATAAAAAAAAAAAATTCGTGTTCCAATGGCTTTGTGAATATGTTTGCAAATTGTTTTTCTGACTTGCAATGCTGCAACACAATCTCACCATTGTTAACTAATTCTCTTATGAAATGATATTTAGCATCAATGTGATTTTTCCTCTTGTGAAAAACATAATTATTTGATAGTGCAATTGTTGAACTGTTATCAGATAAAATAGTGGTTGTTCTATCTTGGCCATGACATAAACCCCACAACATCCTTCTCATCCAAACTGTTTGACACATTGCTACAGTTGTGACGACATATTCAAATTCTGTTGTTGACAATGACATTATCGGTCGCTTCTTGGAAGCCCATGAAATGACTCCCAGACCCAAATGAAAAACATATCGTGATGTGCTCTTTTTGTCATCAACACTTCCTACCCAATCACTGTCAGTGTAACAAACCAGCCTAAAATCATCATTTTCCGAGTACAAAATGTCATACTCCTTTGTCCCATTGACATACCTTAAAATCCTTTTAGCTTCTTGCAAATGTGTCTCTCTGGGTGTCTCCATGAACCTCGACACCAGACTCAATGTATACATTATATCAGGCCTAGTTGCGGTCAAATACATTAGGTTTCCCACCATACTTGCGTATAATGTTGGATTGACATTGTTGTTTCAATCTTCTTTGCTCAACTTCAACCCCATGACAGTTGGAGTTTGTGCTGGCTTGCTGTTATGCATATTGAACCTCTCTAAAATATATGCAACATATTTTTCTTGAGAGATAAAAAATCCATTTTCTGTTTGCTTCACTTCTACGCCCAAAACATATGTCAACAACCCCAAGTTAGTCATTTCAAACTCACTTTTCATGACTGCATTAAAATCAATGATGAAGAAATCATCACTGCATATAAAAGTCAAATCATCTACATATAAACGATAATAAGAAGCTTGTTGTCACTTTATTTGATGTAGAGAGTAGGTAAACCATCACATTTGTTGAACCCATTGTCCATCAAGTAAGCATCTATCCTATTATATCATGTTAGCGGTGCTTACTTCAGCACATAGAGAGTTTTCTGCAACCTACATACCTTGTCTTCTTTTCCTTCTACCTCATAGACAAGAGGTTTCACAACATACACTTCTTCTTTCAGCAGTCCATTCAATAACACTGATTTTACATGCATTTGATACACTTTCCACTTGTGTTGCGCAACAATCGACAACACTGTATTCATTGTCTCCATCCTCGCGACTGGTGCAAATATTTCCACATAGTCTCTTCCATGTTGCTTCTTGTATCATTTGAGAACTAGCCATGCTTTATGCCTTTAAATCTTACCTTCAATGCAGCTCTTGGTCTTATAGACCCACTTCACTCAAATGACTTATTTTCCTTGTGAAAGGCCCACTAACTCCCATGCATCATTCTTTTCTATTGCTCCTATGTCTTCATCCATTGTCACAACCTATTTCTCTTCTTAGACTGCATCTTCAAATTGGTTTGGATCATCTACATGAAAAAATAATACAAATAAAGAATTTAGACCAACGTTGCTATCAACTTTATCTTGCTCATAAATTTAATTTAAATTTTTGAATTTTGGTCTTTTTATGATTACTGAAGATGGGCTTCGAGTTTCATTTGAATTAGATGGAGTTATAGATCTATGTGGTGTGCTTGGAGAATCCCTTTCATGGTTGTGCAATGTTGTCCTATTATTTTTTTTGGTGTCACATTTTGACTGCTTTGTTGAGCTTCTGTAGGTGGAGGAGGAGTCATCGTTGAGGAATCACTTGTTGTGGTAAATTCCTCTTTTTCTTCATGTGACATACATATCTTCACATTAACTGTCTTCTCCAAACTTCCATCCCATACTTCCTTTTCTATGAACTAAAAATATTTGCTAATTATTACCTTCTTGGTTGATGGATTGTAGAGCTTGTATGCCTTGGATTCATCACTGTATCCAACAAATATACATTTCTCCCCCTTGTTGTCCAAATTCGTCCTCAACTCATCTGGGACATGTGCATACACCACATATCCAAATAATCTCATGTGAGTGACATATTGTTTTTGTCCACTCCTTGCCTCTTCAGGAACTCTATTCATAAAAATTTTGGTTGGACACCTATTAATAATATACGTTGCACAAGCCAGAGTTTCAACCCAATAATCATTTGAAAAATTATTTTCCTTCAACATACTCCTTTCCATTTCCATGATGGTCCTATGCTTTCTTTCTATGACTCCATTTTGTTGAGGTGTATACCTTGTTGTAAACTAGTTGTGGATGCCATGCTCCTTGCAAAAACGTAAAAAAATACTGCTGATGTATTCACCACCTTTATCAGTCCTCAACACTTTGATGTAGTGTCCACATTTCTTCTCAACAAGAACTTTCTAGTGTCAGAAGCACTCAAACACTTCACTTTTTAGTCTTAGGATATAGACCCATGTCTTCCTTCTGTAGTCATATATGAAGGTCAAAATTTAATGGCTACAACCAATTGATGGGGTTTGAATTGGTCCACATAATTTTGAATGGAAAATATCCAAATGTTCTTTTACCTTTATAAACTTTCCCGTTGTAAATGATTCTCTGTGTTTTTTTCCTAAGAGACATCCTTCACATTGGCAGTCCAGTTTTTCTATGAGTGGCAATAATTTCACCATACCATTCCTATGCAGCAAATTCAAACCTCCAAATTTGAGATTACCAGATCTCAAATGCCATAACCAATTTTCATCTTTAATTTCTGCTTGAAAGTTTTCTTGTGTGAAAACTGCTATATTTCTTTCATCCTTTTTTGAATTCATTGATAATTGTGCTTGGGCACCTTCTTCCTTCAAATCTCATCTTAGCTTGAGGGAAACATTCTATTGTTTGTCATATGAAATTTTGCAATCAGTTGTCTACTTGGAGGCTTATCCAAAATTGTACATAAATCATTCTTGAAAAAGACATTGTAGCCCCTTTTCATGAGCTTCCAAATGCTTATGAGGTTATGTTTCAAACCAGGAATAAAGTAAACAACTGACATGAACTTTGTCTCTCCCTTATTTTTTCTAATGTCTAATATTCATTTTCCCATGACCGTGACTTTGTTATAAGTCCCTAATGTCACTTATCATTTCACACTTTCATATATATTGGAAAACATTTCTATGTTTCTAGTCATGTGGTTTCTACACCCGGAATCTAAGAATCATACATCTCCTTGTTTTTCTTGTGCTACATTAAAAGCTAAAAACATGCTATCATGGCTCTGATTTTCCTTTATTAAATTTTCACTTGGTTTGCTACTTTTTTCATATCGTTTCTTTCTACGTTCATTTGCATAATGACCATACTTCTTACAATAATGACATTGAACTTGAGATTTATCATACCTCTGACCTTGTGCTTTATTTTGGCTTGGACTTTGTCTTGTATTTTGATTTATGCCCCTTCCACTTGATCTTGAAGGGATGCTTTTTCCATCTCTGTTTGGGCTTCTTCCTCTTCCTCTATAATTTTATCTTCCTTGACCTCTACCTTGACCAAATGAGACTTCTATCTTGAATGCATGCTCCAATGATGAGATTGTTACTTTGTTCAACCTATGCTCATGAGACATTAGTGATTCATGAAGCTCATCCACTGAAAATTGTGAGAGATCCTTTGTCTCTTCTATGGCCAGAACTATGCCATAAAATCTTACTGGTAGACTTCTAAGAATATTCTCAACTATTCTTCTTTCCTCAAGTGTCTCATCATGAGACCAAATTTGAGTAACCAACCCAAATACATGTGTAAATAATTATTCTAAATTCTGAGACTCTTTCATACAAATTGTTTCAAAATCTCTTCTCAAGATTTGTAATTTTTTTGTATTTACCTTTTCCATGCTTTTATAGGCTGTCTGGAGGGTATCCCATGCTTGTTTGGACTTTGTTGCGGCTGCAATCCTTGGGAAGATACTTTCATGAACTGCTTGAAAGATGTAGAAGAAGGCTTTGGAATCCTTCCTCATGTTGTCTCTCAATGCATCATTTTCTGCTTGTGTCAAAGCATTGTATGCTATGGCATCTACTGGTTCTTGGAATACATTCTCCACCAATTCCCAAATAATTTGAGAAGAAAACAGGGCCTTCATTTTTATAGCCCAATAATCGTATTTTTTTCCATTAAACTATGGTATTTATGGATTAGTCAAGATTTTTCTTGTTGATGCCATTTTCACTGTCTAAACAAACTTTCTTACTGTGTAAAAATTTTCTCTGGAGAATACGATCTACAATTTAAATTTTCAAAACTCCTTTTAACTCTTTAGTTAAAACACTTGTGGTAATGAAAGTTTAAACCCACTCTGATACCATGTTAAAAAATTCCAAGGCAGAGGAAATTCTTTTCCTCAACACACATAGTTCACACAGAGTTGCAGAAATGAATTTAATCAAGAAAACATAGTTACTCAAGTTTACACAAAGTTGCATAATTCAATTAGTCCATATCATAGAGTTGTGAAAATCAAATTATGAAGGTTTTCATTTTAATACAATGGCTGAGATTAAAGTCACAACTATAGAGGAGAAAATAAAATCAAATAATTTTACTCGAGGTGAAACCGAGTAAAACAGAGTTGGTAAAACTCATATGTGAAATTTTCATAACCAAACCTTAGAGTATAATTCAAAAACGTAACATACACATTCACTCCAAAGATTTTTTCCTTTTCTTTCGAGACTTACATGTGCAACATTACATTCTACTACAACTTACATGTAAAATAAAAACATATATATCTAAGACATTTAATTCATGAAAGACATAATTTAACAGAAAGAATCGACAACATGACTTTCTGAACTTTATAGAGTTTTCTTGAACTAAGTACCTCTTTCAGATTAAATGTTTTACCATATACTTTTACTAAACATGCATTAAATTTCTATTTGAATTTTAATTATTTAATAAGTTACTAAATGAGTACTCTACTCAGAACTTGCCATTCTCTGCAATCTCAATCCTCAACTTGTAAAATATTGATTGATTGAGGTATGGTTGTTGTAAGAAAATTAAACACGGTCGTTGTGATTAATTTTCCAACTGTATGTAACACAACTAAGGGTTCTGAATGCTATGTTTGCATGTGTTTTAGATCAATTCATTCGCTTATAAAATGTATAAATGTATGGGAGGCTCCCGAATATTATAATCAGCCATGACTAGATGCAAGTTATTGAATGGTTGCATTTTTAAATCCTTTCTATCTACAATTTCCATCATTTGACACCCAAGTGTGAGCCCAAGAAATTGACACCGAAGTGTGAGCGCAATATCCAACCATTCTTCATCGAAGGTCCAAAAATAACCCATCGAGAACCATAATATCACACTAAAAGATTTAGAAAATTTTGAAGTTAATAGGATTCTAAAGTTAATATGAATTACTAAATCCGGAAACATGACATAATATCATACTAAAATATTTAGAAAATTTCAAAGTTAATAGGATTTTAATTTGATTATATAAAATATTGAATCGGGAAACCTGACATAATAAATGTGAGAAAACATCAAAAAGTGGTAAGTCGGGTGGGAAAGTTTGTTTTTACAAGTTTTTTGGTATAATTTTTGAGCAAAGACAATGTATGTCTGTGTCACTGCAGTGCTCTACACTTTCGAGAAGAGTCCTTCCAGGACCTTATCTCTAATAAGGAGCTGCCTTTTCTCTGCCTACAGTTACTTCATGGGAAACGAAGAAGCAATTGATGGCGAGTGTATAGAAAACTTCTGAATCTATTTCTTTCCTTCAAGGTTTTGATAATTCTTAATCTACTTCTATCCTATATAATGTTGAAAATATTAAAGTCACTTGCAAACCCCGTGCAAGTAGAAACAGAGTACAACAGGGGCAAAGAAGGTTGAGTGCACACATAGGTGCATTTAACAGAGTTTAATTGGAGTTGTAAGGAGGAATTTAAGTTTTATGGCAGCAGCTGACTTTGCAGAGGAATTGAAGAAATAGTGGTTCAAACCATGCAACAACAGAGCTTTAAAAGAAAAGTATTTTCGGGCGAAAATCCCTCACCAACCAACAAACGAAGTTTTTGATTAAACGCGCCAAGTATTTTTTGTGGTCCCCACCAGTTTTAATCCATCGCCGAACTTGTGATGCAATGTGTTCCCCACCACCATCGCACATCGCAATAGACGAATGCATGTGTTAGTGTCTTGTTTATGTGAAGTTACGGAGCGATGCGATGTTGCGATACCGCACATCGCATATCGAAAATGAACGTGTTTTATACCACCGCAAATGAGTTCACCGCCAATGTTGCAATGTGATGTGGTCCCTACCACCATCGCATATCGCACATCGCGCTTAACCACTCTACCCATCCATAAAGGTTTCTGCCAAAGTTTATCGTCGATGCGATGTGCCGATGCCGATAGCGCTCAGTGTACATCGTGGCATCGCAGCATCGCTACATCGCAATATCACTCATCACCAAAGCCAAAGTCCAATCCACCAAACCATTCATTCCGCTAAAGCGCCGATGAGATGTGGTCCCACTGTCAAGGCCACATGGACCAATCACGTTGATTCACGTTCGATTTTTCCATGACGTCACTTTCACCTTTTGGTACGCGAAGATTTTATTCAATCCGGTTTATATTTCTGTTTAAGTTTCGCAGGCCCCAGCACAAGCCAATCAGAATGTGTTCGCATAGGTTTCAGCCTCGCTGACGTAGGGTCATTTTGTAACGCGAAAAGAATGCAATCGATTTTGTTGAAGATTTGAAGTTCGGGTAAAAGTTTATTGTTTTTTGATTAAATATAGTGTTGCGGGGGCAGTGAAAAGTTTTGAAAAGAACTGAGGGGTGCCTTTGCAGTTGACCATGCAATCATACGTTGACCAGAGATCAACGGTGGAGGATCACTGCGGTAGCACAACACAGATCTATTGTACTCGCAGAGGAGTGCCTCCGCAGGGACCCACAGAGGGGTTTCACAAACATATTTTAATTGTTTTGTTTTATGTTTTAAAATGCCACACCATATATAATGTAGCCAAAATATCATATTTATATTGTAGTTGTTGTTTCGCACAGACAGACTATGTATATATATATTTTTAATGCCCGAAGGCAGAAAGAGAGACAGAGAGGAAGATTGAAATGTTGTGTCTGTAGCAGCTAATACATTGTAAACTAGAACTTCGTTCTGAAGACTGAATCCTCATTTTGTAATAGTTTCTATTTGTTAATGAAATAGAAAAATTTTGTGTCATCTCTATCCAGTACGAAAATTTTTGCATTTCTCTGTGTTAAAGGAAAAGAATTTTATTCTCCCTGTGTGTTCAGAATATTCAAAAATTCCAACAGGGTATCGAAGCTAATCTAGGCGCTTTGAAGGTGTCAAAGAAGCTGAAGGAAGGAAGGATTTGTTGCAGCAGTTCTCCAGCAGCGTGAAGGGTCAACAGAAGTTTAAGTCCAAGTATTTCTCAAAAAAAAAGATTTTTGTTTTGTTTAAAAGAGTGCAGTCCTCAGAGATAGAGTTTGTCTTTTAAAGAAGGAAAGACAGTTTGTTTAAGAAAAACACAGTCAAGTTTATTTCAAAGTTCAGTTTATAAGCAATGGCTGGACCAAGCACCAGTAGAGTAAAGGAAATACTCAGCTCCCACAATTTAATGGGAAGAACTATGATTATTTGGTCATTACCATGAGAGCCCTGTTTGCCTCTCAGGATTTATGGGAATTTATAGAAGGTGATTTTGAAAAACCAGTTGATGAGTAGGCCTTTAATGCCTTAACATAGGTAGAGAAGGATATGTTGAAGAGAAATAGGAAGAAGGACTCTAAAGCCATCTTCTATCTCTATCAAGCAGTGCATGAGAGTGTGTTTCCAAGGATACCAGCAGCTAATAGATCCAAGGATGCATGGGATACTCTTAAGACAGCCTATCAAGGTATGGAGAAAGTGAAGACAACAAAACTACAATTGCTGAGGAGATATTTTGAAACTCTCTGTATGAAAGAGTCTAATAACATAGACTCATTCTTCACACATGTGATTGGGATGGTCACACAGATAAGATCTCATTGAGAGACACTTGAAGAAAGAAGGATAGTGGAGAAACTATTGAGGAGTCTACCCTCAAAATTTGATGTTATTGTAACCACCATTGAAAAGACAAAGGATCTCTCAAAGTTCACAGTTGATGAACTTCATACATCACTGATGTCTCATAAACAGATATTGGGAAGATCATTAAACCCATCTTTGGAGCATGCGTTCAAGACCCATATGCCTTTTGGAAGAGGAAGAGGTCAAGGCAGAGGAAGAGGAAGAGGCAGAAGCCAAAACAGAGGAGGAAGAAATAGCCCTTCACATACACATGGAAGGAGAAATAGTCAGAATCAAAGCCAAGGCCAAAGCAGTAGCCAGCAAGGTGGACACCAACATGCTCATGGACAAAGGTATGACAAATCCAATGTCCAATGTCATTATTGCAAGAAATATGGGCATTATGCCAATGATTGTAGGAAAAAGCAAAATGACATGAATAATAGGCAGAATGCTAATGTAGCAAAAGAAGAAAAGAACCCAAAGAATGTGTTTTTAACATGTAATGTAGAACAAGATAGGTAGGATGATGTATGGTTCTTAGATTCAGGCTGCAATAATCACATGACTGGAAACATAGCAATGTTTGCCAATCTTGATGAAGATGTTAAATCTGAAGTAACAACTGGAACTGATACTAAGATCTCTCTAAAGGGAAAAGGCAGAGTAAGTATCCGTGCAAGAAATGGTGAGCAGAAATTTGTGCTAGATGTATACTATGCTCCTGGCTTGAAATGTAATATTTTGAGCATTGTGCAGCTCATTAACAAAGGTTACAATGTATTCTTTAAAAATGATGTGTGCACAAAAATGGATATACCTCCAAGCAAGAAGGTTATTGCAGAAGTGCAAATGACCAGCAATAGAATGTTTCCACTCAAGCTCAATACAGACTTGAAGGGAAAGAGAAAGAATGTAGCAGCTGTAACTCAAGAGGTCTTCTCAAAGGAAGTGAAAGATGAGAATTGGTTATGGAATTTGAGATTTGGACATCTCAATTTCGGAGGTCTGAATTTGTTGCACAAAAAAATAATGGTAAGAGGACTACCATTGATTGAGAAACCGGACAGCCTATGTGAAGGCTGCATCTTGGGCAAACAACACAGAGAAAATTTTCCATCAGGAAAGAGCATAAGGGCAAAAGCACCCTTAGAAATTATCCATTCAGATTTGTGTGGGCCGATGCAAACATCATCAGTATTAGGCAGCAATTATATGTTGACCTTAATTGATTATTTCACTAGAAAGATATGGGTTTATTTCTTGAAATAGAAGAGTGAAGTGTTTGAGAAATTTTGCCACTTTAAAGCTCTTGTAGAGAAACAAAGTGGGCAACATATCAAAGTCCTTAGAACTAACAGAGGAGGTGAGTGTATCTCAAAATAATTCCTACGTTTTTGCAGAAAAAATGGCATACACAAGAAATTCACAACAAGGTACACACCGTAGCAAAATGGTGTTGCTGAAAGGAAAAATCAAACCATCATGGATATGGTGAGAAGTATGCTAAAGGCAAAACATTTGCCAAATGAGTATTGGACAGAAGCTACAAATTGTGTTGTGTATATTTTGAATAGATGCCCAACAAAAGTAGCAATGAACATAGTTCCAGAAGAAACGTGGAGTGGCAGAAAACAAGGAATCACCCACATGAGAGTTTTTGGGTGTGTGGCATATGCACACATTCCAAATTAGCTGAGAAAGAAGTTGGACAGTAAGGGGGAGAAGTGCATCTTCCTTGGATACTGTGAATAATCCAAGGGATATAGATTGTATAACCCATCCACAAAGAAATTTGTTATAAGCAGAGATGTGCAATTCATAGAAGAAGAAGCATGGGATGGAAGAATTAAGAAAACAATCAATGTAAAAAGATGTTTGTCTCATGATGAAGATGAGGAAGATGTGGCTGAAAATAACACCTCATCGGTAGCACTACCTCCACCAACACAAGGATAGCAAGGGACACCACAAGCTGGAGTAAGAACACCCTTGAGAAGAAATGAGAGTGCTTCTCCAAGCACACCACATGGAGCAGATTTGAGTGCTTCTTCAAGCATAGCTACACCAAATGAAAGAGGAACCAGATTTAGAAATCTAAATGAAATCTATGAGCAAGAGACAGCAAATGAGGTATGAATTCCTTATTTGCATTATATTTTCATGTTGATGATCCTATTCATTTTGAGGAAGCCATAAAAGATAAGAAATGGATAGAAGTTATGGATGAAGAAATAAAATCCATAGAGAAAAACGATACATGGGAATTGGTTGATCTCCCAGAAGGTAAAGAAGTGATTTGAGTAAAGTGGGTCTACAAGGCCAAAAGCAATGCTGAAGGTAAGATTGAAAGGCACAAGGCTATACTTGTTGTCAAAGGATATAAGCAGCAACATGGAAGAGATTATGAGGAAACTTTTACACCAGTTGCAAGAATGGAAACAGTGAAAGCAATGTTTTCCATAGCTGCACAAAACAAATGGAAGGTTTACCAAATGGATGTAAAATCAACATTCCTAAATGGAGTTTTAATGGAAGAGGTTTAAATGTTGAACAACTTCTAGGCTATGAGAAAAAGGGCCAAGAGCACAAAGTTTGCAGATTGAAGAAAGCTCTTTATGGGCTAAAACAAGCACCAAGAGCATGGTACAGTAGGATAGATTCCTATCTACTGGAGAATGGGTTTGAAAAATGTGAAGGAGAACCCACATTATACATCAAGGAGAAATATGGTAAGATGATGATAGTTGTTTTATATGTTAATGATGTGATATTCATAGGTAATGATGATTACCTCATTGAGAATTTTAAAACAGTCATGAAAGATGAATTTGAATTGATTGATATGGGATTGTTGAGATACTTCTTAGGAATAGAAGTAGAGCAAAATGAAAATAAGATTTTTATTTCTCAAGCAAAGTATGTGAATGAAGTTTTGGAGAGATTTAATATGAAGGATTGCAAGGCAGAAATTACTCCCACAGTAATGAGATTGAAACTTAGCAAAGATGACAGCAGCAAGGATTTTGATCCTAGTTTGTATAAGGGCATAGTTGGAAGCCTCATGTATTTGACTGCAACTAGTCCTGATACTATGCATGTTGTTAGTTTGATTTCCAGATTTATGGAAAGGCCAAAGGAAGCACGTTGGCAAGCAGCAAAAATAATTCTGAGGTATGTGAAAGGAACAAAGAGGAAAATTTTGAGTTAATTGAATATACTGACAATGATTGGGCTGAAATTATTGATGACCAGAAAAGCACCTATGATTATGTTTTTCATATGGGTTCAGGAGCTATTTCATGGGATTCTAAGAAACAACCTATTGTAGCATTATCTATAGCAGAGGCAGAGTATGTGGCAGCTACAGAAGCAGCATGTCAAGCAGTGTGGATGAGAAGAATTTTGAGGATTTTATGTCAAGAACAGGTAAAAGGGACAATAATTTATTGTGACAATAGCTCAACTATTGCATTGTCAAAGAATTATGTGTTTCACATAAGAACGAAACACATATATGCCAAGTTTCACTACATCAGGGAATTGGTGAATAATGGAGAAATTGTTTTACAACATTGTAGAACAGAGGAGTAGTTTGCAGACATTCTGACAAAGCCATTGGGATAAAAGAGTTTTGAATATCTAAGAAAATGCTTGGGTATGATAGATAACCCAGCATTTAACTTTAAGGGGGAGTGTTGAAAATATTAAAATCACCTAAAAACCCCGTGTAGGTAGAAACGGAGTACAACAGGGGCAGAGAAGGTTGAGTGCACACCTATGTGCATTTAACAGAGTGTACTTGGAGTTGTAAGGAAGAATTTAATTTTTATGGCCGCAGCCGACTTTGCAGAGGAATTGAAGAAATCGTGGTTCAAACCATGCAACAACAGAGCTTTAAAAGAAAAGTCTTTTTGGGTGTAAAAGCCCTCACCAACCAACAAACGAAGTTTTTTATTAAATGTGCCAAGTATTTTTTTTGTGGTCCCCACCAGTTTTAATCCATTTCCGAACTTGCGATGCGATGTGGTCCCCACCACCATCGCACATCGCAATAACCGAATGCATGTGTTAGTGTCTTGTTAATGTGAAGTTCTGGAGCGATGCGATGTTGCAATATCGCACATCGCATATCACAAACGAACGAGTGTTTTATACCACCTCAAATGAGTTCACCGCCGATGTTGCAATGCAATGTGGTCCCTACCACCATTGCATATCACACATCATGCTTAACCACTCCGCCCATCCACAAAGGTTTCCGTCGAAGTTTATCGCCGATGTGATGTGCCGATGCTGATAGCGCTCAGCGCACATCGCACCATCGCACCATCGCTGCATCGCAATATCACTCATCGCCAAAGCCAAAGTCCAATCCACCAAACCATTCATTCTACCAAAGCACCGATGTGATGTGGTCCCACTGTCAAGGCCACATGGACCAATCGCATTGATTTGCGTTCGATTTTTCCATGACGTCACTTTCACCTTTTAGTACGCGGAGATTTTATTCGATCCGGTTTATATTTCTGTTTGAGTTTCGCGGGCCCTAGCACAAGCCAATTAGAATGCATTCGCACAGGTTTCAGCCTCGCTGACGTAGGGTCGTTTTGTAACGTGAAAATAATGCAATTGAGTTTGTTGAAGATTTGAAGTCTAGGTAAAATTTTATTGTTTTTTGATTAAATATAGTGTTACGGGGGTAGTGAAAAGTTTTGAAAAGAACCGAGGGGTGCCTCCGCAGTTGACAATGCAATCATACGTTGACCAAAGATCAACGGTGGAGGATCACTGTGGTAGCACAACACAGATCTATTGTACCCGCAGAGGAGTGCCTCCGCAGGGACCCACAAAGGGGTTTCACAAACATATTTTAATTGTTTTTTTTATGTTTTAAAATGTCGCGCCATATATAATGTAGCCAAAATAGCATAGTTATATTTTAGTTGTTGTTCCGCACAAACAGACTGTGTATATATATATTTTTTAATGCCCGAAGGCAGAAAGAGAGACAGAGAGGAAGATTGAAACATTGTTTCTATAGCAGCTAATACATTGTAAAATAGAACTTCGTTCTGAAGACTAAATCATCATTTTGTAATAGTTTATGTTTGTTAATGAAATAGAAAAAGTTTGTGTCATCTCTGTCCAGTAAGCAATTTTTTTCATTTCTCTGTGTTAAAGGAGAGGAGAATTTTATTCTCCCTGTGTGTTCAAAATATTCAGAAATTTCAACATATAAACGATTCAAACACTCTAACTATTGGATTTTTTAAAAATGAAATAGTCAAATTCCAACTTTGTAACAAAATTGTCCACTTCATAGACAACGCAGATAAAAATTGAGCAGTCTGTGTCACTGGTTGGCTGACTCCTATTTTGGAAATCGACGGTTTCCTGCTATAGTGCTCTACCCTATCGAGAAGAGTCCATCGAGGACCTTATCTCTAATAAAGAACTTCCTTTTCTCCGCCTACAGTTACTTCATCGGAAATGAGGAAGAAATTGATGGCGACTGTATAGAACACTTTTGAATCTATTTTTATCCTTCGAGGCTTTGATAATTCTGAATCTATTTATATCCTAAATAAACCATTCAAACACTTTGACTATTGGATTGTTTAAAAATGAATTAGCCAAATTCCAGCACAGTCCTCACAAAATTTTCCCCTCCGTACACAATGCCCCAAATAAAAAAAAAAAATTCATGCTTCTCCTTTCGAGTATGATAATAAGTGGTACTCTAATTCAGAGTTTATAAAATTTATCTCTTCATCTCCAAAACACATCCAAAGACAGTGTCATATGAACCTTGGTGGGAGATGGGGTATTTTGAAACCTCTGTTCCATTTGTGTAGGAAGGTCCCTTTGACATTGTTCTACAATATTATTAAGAAAAGGTCATTGTAAGAAACACATGTATAAATATTTACTTGATTTAGTTGAGATTTAGAATTATTTGTGCATAGCTTCTAACCAATAGAATTTTCCCATGTAAAACCCAAACTGTTATCTATCGTTCCCTCTTAATGTGACTTCAGCTTCCAAAAGGTATATATTTCTAAGAGTCCATATTCCTTGGGTGTACTATAATTCATAAGGTTTACACTAGTCTATTAGGTTTACTAGTTTATAATGTTAATCTGTTGAGTTTATTAATCCCTTCGATTTTTAATACTCATAATTAGTTGGGTTCATTAATATCTAGGTTTTATAATATTAATCCATTAGTTTTATTGATCACTTATAGTAATAATCTCCAATTTTTATAATATACATCATTGAGTTTATAATATTCATAAGTCTTTAGATTCATTAATGCTCTAGGTTTGTAATGTTAATCACTTAAGTTTATTAAATATTTAGGCTTTTAATATTAATCTCTTGGGTTTTAATATATTTAGTGTTTAATATGAATAATCCCACTTTATAATATTCATTCATTGTGTTTATAGTATCAATCTATTTAGTTTATAATATTTATCCATTTTAAGAATAATAATTATCATAATTATTAATATTAATAATTAATAATAATTATAATCATTATTAATTATTAATAATATTAATCCATTGGGTTTATTATTCCCAAGGATTTATAAAATTAGTCATTTCTATTCATATCATTAATATCTTCGGTTTATTATTAGAGCTTATAAAACTAATCTTAGGGTTTGGGTTATATCAATAATATCTAAGGTTTATTTTTTGAGTTTACAATATTAATTTTAGGGTTTACAACCTTAGGGTTTATAATATTAATTTTAGGTCTTATAATATTGGGTTTTGTGGTTAGATGGTTAATAATATTCAATTTAATAATAATTTTTTATTCTATGTTACATCACATTGTTCTTATTAATAATGTAACATTTTAATCTAGAGTTTAATTTTTTTCTATTTAATTTATTTTCCCTTGAGTTTATAATATTAATCCTCTGGGCTTATTTTTATTAATATTAAAATTTAATATTTTTGGTTTATTTTTACTAGTATTAATATTTAATGTGTTTCCTTTAGGTTTGTTTTCATTTGAAACTATAATACTTATTCCTAGGATTCATTTTCCTTTGGACTTATCAATCCTTTAGGTTTAGTATTATTAATTTTAGGGTTTAATATATTTCCCTTGTGTTTATTTTCCTTTTGGTTTTTAATATTAAATCCCTCCATTTATTTCTCCATGGGTTTATCATATTAAACCCTTAGATTTGTGATATTGGAGTTTTTCTATTTTGGGTTTATAATATTGCATTTACTATCAATATCTCAACTGTTGGGTTTTTTATATTGGAATTTTAATATTAAAGTTTATAATATTAATTGTGTCATTTATAATAGTAATCCTATGGTTTAGAATATTTATTGTAAAGTGTATAATGTCAATAGATGTAATATTAATCTTAGTGTTTACAATAATGTTGAATTTTATAATATTAAGGCTTATAATAATTGATTCGAGTTTTATATTGTTATGTTTGAATTGTTAATAAATTTAGCATTATGTATACAATATATTGATAGCAATATTAATAAGTTAGTAAATGTATATTAGTCATTAAAATAATGGTGAAAGATAAATACTTATTATTAATAAATGTATATTAGTAGTTAAAATAATGGTGAAAAATAAATACTTATTATTAGTATTATTACAACATATTATATATATATAGATTAATGTTATAAATATAATAATTATTAATGTGATTGATAAATTCTTATAAATATATATAGTTGTATAATACTTCATATACCAATATAATTGTATGTGTATTTCATATACCCTACCTAGTTATATCAACCACATTGGTATATCAACCATTCAAACACTCTGATTATTGGATTGTTTAAAAATGAAATAACCAAATTCCTCTTTTCCAACAAAATTGTCCCCTCCTTAAACACAACACCGATAAAAATGATTGCTGAAAATAACTGGAAAGCAGTCCTGCAAAACAGAACTTCTTTCAATCTCCAAACAAAGTAACACGAGGGATCTCAATCTTATGTTTGCGTGTGGTTTAGATCGATTCGTTCGCTTATAAAATATATAAATGTATGGAAGGCTCCCGAATATAATAATCAGCCCTGACTGCATTGCAATTTATTGAGGGGTTGCGTTTTTAAATCCTTTCTATTTCCAATTGCCATCAGTTGACGACGAAGTGTGAGCCCAATATACAACCATTCGTCGTCGAAGACCCTAAAATAATGCGTCAAGAACGGTAATATCATACTAAAATATTTAGAAAATTTCAATGTTGATAGGATTCTAAAGTTAATATGAAATACTAAATCCGGAAATGTTTAGAAAATTTCAATGTTGATAGGATTCTAAAGTTAATATGAAATACTAAATCCGGAAACATGACATAATATCATACTAAAATATTTAGAAACATTCAAAGTTAATAGGATTCTAAAGTTAATTTGATTATATGAAATATTGAATCCGGAAACCTGACATAATAATATGTGAGAAAAAATTTAAAAGTGGTAAGTCAGGTGTAAAAAAGTTTGTTTATACAAATTTTGTGGTCTAATTTTGAGCAGAGATATTGTATGTTTGTGTCGCTGGTTTCTTGCTGCATTGCTCTACCCTGTCGAGAAGAGTCCGTCCATGACCTTATCTCTCATAAAAAAAACTGCCTTTTCTCCGCCTACAGTTAGTTCATGTGAAACAAAGAAGCAATTGAGACGAGTGTATAGAACTCTTCTGAATCTATTTCTATCCTTCAAGGTTTTGATAATTCTTAATCTATTTCTATCATTTTTCTTAATCTATTTCTATCCTAAATAAAACATTCAAACACTCTGACTATTGCATTATTTAAAAATGAAATAGCCAAAATCCACCTTGGGTGTTTAAAAATTCAATAGCCACATTTCACCTTGAGCGTTTAAAAATTAAATAGCCAAATTCCACCTTTCCCACAAAATTGTCCCCTCCGTAGACAACGCCGATAAAAATTGAGCAGTATGGGTCGCTGGTTGGCCGACTCCTCTTTTGGCATTAATCAAGGGTTTCTTGCTGCAGTGCTCTAATAAAAAAGAGTCCGTCGAGGACCTTATCTCTAATAAAGAACTGCCTTTTCTCCGCCTTCCGTGACTTCATGGGAAATGAAGAAGCCCACTTAAGCGGTTGTCTCGGCCATTGTGGTCTAATTTTAATTTTGAGCCGAGACAATGTAGGTGTGTATTTTATACATTATTTTAGACATCGGCAATATTTGATAAGCATGTCTAAGTGTCGATTTAATTTTGTGTCAAATAAAGTTTTTATTACAAGTTTTGTGGTCTAATTTTGAGCAGAGACAATGTATGTGTGAGTTGTTCTAACACTATTTTTCAGTTGAAAAGAAAAAAAGTCTAGAGAAATTTTGGATTTTATACATTATTTTAGACATACGCCAATATTTTATAAGCATGTCCAAGTGTCGAATTAATTTTCTGTATTTACATGCTGGCAATTCTAATGCCATGGAATAACAATTCTATAAATGGCTCCAGATCTCCGCGCTTCTCACAGACTTCTCTAATTCCATGGAATAACAACTCTAGAAATATCTCCACAACTCTGCGCTTCTTCCTGACTTTTGATCCCTCCTCGCATCCTTCTCACTGTCTTTTGATCGCTCTTCCCATCCTTCTTATTATCTTTCCCTTCATGAATCTCCCGCACATGGAAGCACTAGAATCAGTTCCCCTCCATGCCCTATTATTTCCATTTCCGCTGCAGGGCCACATAAAGCCTTTCATGAACTTGGCCAATGTTTTTTCCACCCACGGTTTCAATGTCAATTTCGTTATCACCGAATTTGTCCAAAGGCGCCTTTCTGAGTCTGGTGCATTTGATTCCATGAATACTAGGATAATCAGATTCGAGGCTATGCGGGACTGGTTGCCCCACAACATGGATGCAGTCAAAATCAAAATCTTCCACAGCTTTTCAATTCCATGGAGATTCACATTCATATTCATTTACGAAAGTTCATGGAGAAACTGTTAAAATATGTAATTACTTCTCGCATGTAGAGTTAGACAATCAATTAAGTGAGTGATGGTTAAGTTGAGCTATGTGAATGTGTGCATGTCAATTTAGGTTAAATACCATTCACCCGGTTCATTGTATTCAGCAAGATTGTGATTGAGAGATTGAATATTTGTTGGAATTTAATTCCAACTGTTGCACGGAGAGGCAGGACGTCGAACTTAATTCTGATGGAAAGTTTGAAGGATGGACGGCAGGAGTAAATCCTAAGTTCAAATTTTCACTCCATGCAACCTCACCTCCACTTATCTGCATCACCTACCAGCCATGAATTCTCCACCAACCTCATTTAACGCACAACTAGCAACATTCCGCGGGCACCCAAACTTGAGCAGCAAAGGGAAAATTGACCCATGGGAGGAGGTGACGTCGCCTTCCTCCACACCAATGAAGGAAGCTCCGTGGGGTAAGGTAATGGGCTACAGCATGATGTTTTGACTCCATGGAATGTGGAATGTATAATGTATAAGGTTTAAAGTTTTAACTTTGGGTTAATGTTTTATTTACCGCAATACATTTTGGTTTTTAACTTAGGTTATTAATGTTATAATATATATTGTAAATATATTATATTTACAATATAATATAAATATTGTAATGCATATGCCTTGTGCGCATAGTAATTGACTGTGTACTGTAATTTCTAGCCAGAAGGCAGAAATAGAGACAGAGAGCAGAAAACAAGTCTTTTTTGAAGCGCTATGTGTGTGTGGAGTAGTCAAAAGTATTTGTTTTATGTAATCCAGAACAACTGAATTTCTGAAGACTGTCATTTTGTAACAGGTTTTTTTATGTTTATGAAATAGAAGTATTTTTTCAAACATCTCTATCTGCAATTTGTTTTTAATCTCTGTGTTGAGTTGAGGAATTTTTATTTGCTCTGTGTATTCGAAATTATGAGAAATTTCCAACATGGTATCAGAGCTAGTGTAGGCGCTCAGTGAACGAAGCAGAGATCGCTCTTCACTACATAAGTTGTAAGAAGGTTGTTGAAGTGGATTCCTCCATCAGGGAGAAAGCTTCTGTTTTTTTACACAGTCAAAAGAGTTTGATTGTTTCATTTGTTTGTTTTTAACATAGTCAAGAAAATTGTCGTATTTGCATAGTTATGATGGCAACAGCATGCACCAGCCTGGTGAATCCCCTACTTCCACAGTTTAAAGGGAAGAACCATGATTATTGGGTAATCACGATGAGAGTCATGTTTGCTTCACAGGACATATGGGAGCTAGTTGAGAATGACTACTCAGAACCAGCAGACGTAGCAACACTGGTTGTTTTGACAGGAGAAGAAAGAGACTTGTTAAGAGATAATAGGAAGAAGGACTCCAAAGCCCTCTTCTATCTCTATAAATTAGTGCACGAGAGTATTTTCCCAAGGATTTTAGCAGCAACAAAGTCTAAGGAGGCATGGGATATTCTCAAAACAACCTATCAAGGCATGGAGAAGGTGAAGACATCAAAGCTGCAAATGCTGAGGAGAGATTTTGAAACTCTCTGTATGAAAGAGTCTAACACTATAGACTCATTTTTCACTCATGTTATTGGGTTTGTTACCCAGATAAGGTCTCATAGAGAGACACTTGAAGAAAGAAGAATAGTAGAGAAAATATTGAGAAGTCTACCCTCAAGATTTAGTGCCATAGTAGTTGCAATAGAAGAGACAAAGGATCTCTCACTATTTATAGTGGATGAGCTTAGTGCATCCCTGATGTCTCATGAACATAGACTGAACAGAGGAACAAATTCCTCATTAGAATAAGCTTTCAAGACTCAAATGTATTTTGGCTGAGGTGGAGGTCAAGGCAGAGAAAACAACAGAGGAAGAGGAAGAAACCCATAGAGAGGTGGAAGAAACAGCCCTACAAGCACGAGTGGAAGGGGTAGCAATCAAAACCAAAATGAATGCTCAAGCCAACATCAAACTCATGTACATAGGTATAATAAATCCCAAGTCCAATGTCATTATTGCAAGAAATATGGGCACTATGCCAATGAATGTAAGAAAAAGAAAAATGACATGAATAATAGGCAGAATGCTAATTTTACAAAAGAAGAAAAGAACCAGAAGAATGTGTTGTTAACATGTAATGTAGCACAAGATAGACAAGATGATGTATGGTTCTTAGACTCAGGTTGTAGTAACCACATGACTGGAACCATAGCAATGTTTTCCAATCTAGATGAAAATGTCAAATCTGAAGTAACAATAGGGACTAATAGTAAGGTCTCTGTCATGGGAAAAGGAAGAGTAAGTATCCTGACAAGAAAATGAAAACATATGTTTGTGCCAGATGTATATTATGTACCTAGCTTGAAATTTAATCTTTTGAGCATTGGACAACTCATAAACAAGGGCTAAAATTTATTCTTTAAAGATGATGTGTGCACAATCATGGACATACCTCTAAGCAAGAAAGTGATTGCAGAGGTGCAGATGACAAGAAATATGATGTTTCCTCTCAAGCTCAGAACAGACTTGAAAGAAGGAAGAAATGTAGCAGCTGTAACAAAAGAGGTCTTTCAAGAGGAAGTGAAATATGAAAACTGGTTATGGCACTTGAGATTTGGACATCTCAATTTCGGAGGCTTGAACTTGTTGCATAGAAAGGGAATGGTAAAATGATTACCATTGATTGAGAAACCGTACAGGCTTTGTGAAGGCTAAAACTTGGGCAAACAACACAGAGAAAGTTTTCCAGTAGGGAAGAGTATAAGGGCAAAGACACCCTTAGATATTGTCCACTCAGATTTGTGTGGACCAATGCAAACGCCATCTTTAGCTAGCAGAAAATATGTTTTGACATTCATAGATGATTACACCAGAAAGACATGGGTGTATTTCTTGAAACAGAAGAGTGAAGTGTTTGAACAGTTCTGCCTCTTCAAAGCTCTTGTTGAGAAGCAGAGTGGGCACTACATCAAAGTGCTAAGAATTGACAGAGGTGGAGAATACATCTCCAAAGAGTTCCTATGTTTCTGTAGGGAGAGTGGGATACATAAGCAGTTTACCACATGGTACACACCACAGCAAAACGGTGTTGCAGAAAGGAATAATAGGACCATTATGGACATGGTCAGAAGTATGTTGAAGGAAAAACATTTTCCAAATGAGTGTTGGGCTGAAGTTGTCAATTGTGCAGCATATATCTTGAATAAATGCCCAACCAAAGCTGTCATGAACAAAGTTTCGGAAGAAGCATGGAGTGGAAAAAAGCAGTTTGTCACTCACATGAATGTTTTTGGATGTGTGGCTTATGCACATGTCCCAGATCAATTAGGAAGGAAGCTTGACGGCAAGGGGGAGAAGTGTATATTTGTTTGATACAGTGATGAGTCAAAGGCATACAAACTCTATAATCCATCCACCAAGAAAGTAATAATAAGCAGAGATGTGCAGTTTATTGAAGAAGAAGCTTGGGATGGAAACTTAGAAAAAACATTGAATGTGAAGACATGCGTGTCTCACGAAGAAAAGAGGAAGGGACAACAGTAAATAATCCCTCCTTGGTGTCTCCTCCTCCACCACCACACCACAAGCTGGAAATAGAACAACCTTGAGAAATCAAGGAAGTGCTTCTTCAAGCACACCACAGGGAACTGAAACTCTCTCGAGTTCAAGTGGAACTCCAAGTACACCAAGAAGACCGAGATTCAGAAATGCGAGTGAGATTTATGAACAAGGAGAGGTAAATGATAATGTTGGTCTAAACTCTTTATTTTCTTTGTATTTTCATGTTGATGACACAATTCATTTTGAAGATTCTATAAAAGAAGAAAAATGGATTGAAGTAATGAATGAAGAGATTGGTGCAATATAAAAGAGTAATACATGGGAGTTAGTGGACCTCCCTAAAGGTAAAGAATTAATTGGAGTAAATTAATGGGTCTATAAGACTAAGAGAAATGCTGAAGGCAGGATTGAAAGGCACAAAGCAAGACTTGTTGTCAAAGGCTACAAGGAGTAACAAGGAAGAGATTATGAAGAAATCTTTGCAGCGGTTGCATGGATGGAAACCGTGAGAGAAATGTTGTCCATAGCAGCACACCACAAGTGGAAAGTTTATCAAATGGATCTAAAATATACATTCCTAAATGGAGTATTGAAAGAAGAGGTATATGTTGAACAATCTCCAGGCTATGAGATTGAAGGCCAAGAGCACAAAGTATGAAAATTGAAGAAATCTCTGTATGGGTTGAAGCAAGCACCAAGAGAATAGTACAATAGGATAGATTCTTACCTGATAGAAAATGGATTTGAAAATGTGATGGAGAACCCACACTCTACATAAAAGAAAATGACGGTAAGATTCTTATTGTTGTTTAATATGTAGATGATTTAATCTTTACTAGCAATGAAGTTTCTCTCATTGTTGATTTTAAAGCAGTCATGAAGAGTGAATTTGAAATGATTAATTTGGGTTTTTTGAGATATTTTCTTGGAATAGAAGTAGAGAAAAATGAAAATGGGATTTTTATTTCCAAAGAAAATTATGTTGCAAAAATTCAACATGCAGAACAGCAAGGCGGTTGTAACTCCAACTGCCATGGGGTTAAAATTGAGCAAAGAAGACAGCAACAAAGATTTTGATTCAAGTTTGTATAAGAGCATAGTTGGCAGCCTTATGTATTTTATTGCAACTAGGCCAGATATTATACACGCTATAAGTTTAATTTCCAGATTCATGGAAACACCAAAAGAGACTCATTGGCAGGCAACCAAGAGGATTCTAAGGTATGTGAATCGAACGAAGGGGTATGGTATTTGATACTCCCCATTTGAAAATTTTAAATTGATTGGTTATACTGACAGTGATTGGGCTGGAAGCGTAGATGACAGGAAGAGCACATCTAGATATGTGATTCATTTGGTATCGGGAGCCATTTCATGGGCTTCCAAGAAGCAACCAATAGTTGCTTTATCAACAGTAGAGGTAGAATATGTGGCAGCATCAGCAACATCATGACAAGCATTATGGATGAGAAGAATTCTCAGAGATTTATGTCATGAATAAGACAAAGGAACAACAATTTATTGTGATAATATCTCAGCGATAGCTTTATCAAATAATTATGTCTTCCATAAGAGAACAAAGCATATTGATGCAAAATTTCATTTTATAAGAGAACTGGTAAATAATGTTGAGATTATTTTGCAGCATTGGAGGACAGAGGAACAGTTTGTTGATGTCCTCACAAATCCATTAACACAGAAGAGTTTAAATTATTTTAGGAAATGCCTTGGTATGCAAGAGAACAATAGTTGTAATTAAGGGGGAGTGTTGGAATTTAATTCCAACTACTGCACGTAGAGGTAGGACGACGAACTTAATTCTGATGGAAAGTTTGAAGGACGGACGACAACAGTAAATCCTCAGTTCAGATTTGCACTCCATGCAACCTCGCCTCCACTTATCTGCAACACCTACCAGCCATGAATCCTCCACCAATGTCATTTAACGCACAACTAGCAACATTCTGTGGGCATCCAAACTTGAGTAGCAAAGGAAAAGTTGACCCATCAGAGGAGGTGACGTCACCTTCCTCTAGACTAATGAAGGAAGCTCCATGGGGTAAGGTAATGGGCTCCTAAATGATTTTTTGACTCCACAGAATGTGGAATGTATAATGTATAAGGTTTAAAGTTTTAACTTTAGGTTAATGTTTTATTTACCGCGGTACATTTTGGTTTTTAACTTAGGTTATAAATATTTTATAATATATATTGTAAATATATTATATTTACAATATATATATAAATATTGTAATGCATATGCCGTGTGCGCATAGTAATTTACTATGTATTGTAATTTCTGGCCAAAAGGCAGAAACAAAGATAGAGAGCAGAAAACAAGTTTTTTTTTGAAGCACTGTGTGTGTGTGGAGTAGCCAAAAGTATTCTTTTTATGTAATCCAAAACAAATAAAGTTCTTAAGACTGTCATTTTCTAACAGGTTTTTTATGTTTATGAAATAGAAGTGTTTTGTCTCACATCTCTACCAGCAATTCATTTTTGATCTCTGTGTTGAGTTGAGGAATTTTTATTTCCTTAGTGTGTTCGAAATTATCAGAAATTTCCAACAAGGTTAATATAGAGTTGTTTGTGTTATTGTGTGAAATCTTTTTGTTAATTGTGTCTTTACACTTCCGCCGTTCTAACAAATTGGTATCAGAGAAAAGTTACAAAGAACAGGAGAAAAACAAATCAGCAATCATCCGTGTGAGAGAAGAGGAATTTTTTTTTTCAACTTATTTAAGCTATAACACATCTAGTAGTGAGATACAGAGTGTTATAACGTGGGTTCCCAGTGCATAGAACCTCCTGTAGATAACCATGTGTACGCGTTACATGTTAAAGACTTACCGTGCTTTACATGCATGTGGAGAGTTCTAGTTTGGAGTGCGTTAGTGGACTAACGCGGAACTTTGGTTCACGTCTTGCGTTAGCATGCTACCATATTAAGCAATAGGCGCGTTAGCATTAGTGAGGAAATGGTCAATTAAGATTTTTGCCAACAATCAAAACTTCGATCAATAAACGGTCAATTAAGAGCTTTTCCAACAATCAAAACTTTGATCAAACGGTCAATTAAGAGTTTTGCCAACAATCAAAACTTTGATCAATAAACGGTCAATTAAGAGTTTTTCCAACAATCAAAACTTTGATCAATACGTGGTTGCTCCATACCTATAAAGAACTTTTTAAAAGTGTGATTTATTTTTAAAAAATTTCATAAAGTATGTGAGAAAAATCTTTGAAAGGAATTTTTTTTTTTAAAAGATATTGGAAAAGGGGGTTTTCAAAAAACTTTTGAAAACGTTTTTGTTTTAGACACAATATAATAAGTTTTTTTTTAAATCTTCTTATATAATATTTTTTTATATATAAATATCTTTATATAAAAAACATTTTTTTTAATAATAAAACCTAGGGTTTTATTCCAAAGTTTTTTTTTTGGAGCTTCGCTAAGCATATAAAAAAAAAATTAGGGTTTCAGAAGTGAATTTTATTTTATTTTATTTTTTCTAAATAAAGATGGCTACAAGCAGCTTCCATCCACAACTTCCTTCTTTCACATGGAAGGACTATGATGTGTGGGCCATTAATATGGAGACTTTGTTAAAAGTGCATGATGTTTGGGATCATGTCAAGTTTGGGTTCGCAGAACCTCAAGATGATGCAGAGGAACAAGCCCTCATTAATGTTGATAGGGAACAACGGAAGAAACACAAGATGAAGAATGCACAAGCGTTGTTTCTTATTTAGCAGGGAGTGGACCGAGCAGTGTTCCAGAAGATAATGATCATGTCTTCAGCAAAGGAGGCATGGGAAACCTTGGCGAGAAGCTATCAAGGTATGTAAAAAGTCAATATTGTTAAATTGCATAATACTAGGAGAGATTTTGAAATTCTACAAATGAAGGAGACAGAGGACATTGATTCCTTCATGAATAGGGTCATGCCTTTCGTCAATTAGTTAAAACATTTATGGTCAAGACATTAAAAATCTAACAATGATTGAGAAGGTCCTTAGACCATTGCCTACCAAGTTTGATGTTGTGGTAACAGCCATAGAAGAAGCAAAAGATTTGGAAAAACTGACAGTTGATGAGTTGATGGGATCACTTCTATCACATGAGGCAAGGATAGACACAAATAAGGATTCTAGTTTAGAAACTGCTTTCCAAAGTCAAGTTTCTATTTCAAGAGGTCGAGGCAGAGGTCGATCTAGAGGCAAAGGACGAGACATAAGCTATGGTGGCCAGAGAGATGGCCAATAAAAGCACGAATATCAAAGTGGAAGCAGCAACAGTAGAAGCTTTCACAACAGTCAAAGTTTTGACAAATCAAAAGTGAAATTTTATTATTGCAATAAATTTTGTCATTATGCTCGTGATTTCAGGAAGAAGATAGTTGATCAAGGAAATCAGAGAGCTAATGTCAGTACAGAGAATACTGACTCCATGTTCCTAGCATGCAACACCATGCATGAACCATTTGATAAGGTCTGGCTGTTAGACAGTGGTTGCAGTAAACACATGACATGCAACAAGAATTTGGTTGCAAATTTTGATGAATCTGTGAAGATAGAGGTAAAGTTGGGGACTGAAAAGATTGTGGATGTACATGGCAAAGTAGTGGTCAACATTGTGACCAAGCAGGGGGAGAAAAAGACCATATCAAAGGTATATTATGTTCCTGGACTCAAACAAAACTTGATAAGTGTTGGTCAATTGACGAAGAAAGGATACAAAGTTATCTTTCAGGGGCAAAAGTGTGTTATTTATGAAAAATCCCCAAGCAAGTAGCTGATAGCAAAGGTGCAGATGACGAGGAACAGACTATTTTCTTTAATTACGGACTACAATGATCAGGTTATTTATTTTACAGCTGCATGTTCTAATGATTACTGGTTATGAAACTTTCGATTTGGACATTTGCATTTTTTCGGTTTAAGATTATTGCAACAGAAAGAGATGGTCATAGGATTACACCCCATCAAAGAACCTGCTAGTACTTGTGAGTGTTTCATCTTGGGAAAGCAACATCATGAATGTTTTTCAAAAGGAGTTTCATAAAAATCAAATAAACCACTTGAGTTGGTGCGTATAGACTTTTGTGAACCTATGAGGACACAGTCGATTGGTGGAAGTTGTTACTTCCTCACTTTTATTGATGACTATAGCAGAAAGACTTGGGTTTATTTTTTGAAGCAGAAGTCTGAAACTTTTGGAAAGTTCAAAGAGTTCAAAGCCTTAGTGGAGAAGCAAAGTGATCTACAGATCAAGGTATTGAGATTAGATCATAGTGGAGAATATGATTTGAAATCATTCCATGAGTACTGCAAGAAACAAGGAATCATAAGACAATTTACAACAAGATACACACTGCAAATACCAGCCACCAACCTTACTTTGTTCTGATAAATGCAATATTTTCTTCATTTCCTCATTTATTCTAGGTTGCTCTATCTTGGTCAACATGGTAATCACTGGATGTAAAAATAACTCTGAATAGCTGAAATATGTACATTATTTTCTGAGCAATGATGTCCAAAAAATGATAGATAGAGGATTTGCCTCTATGTCAAGTTTTTGAAGAGTGATAGGAAAATTATCTGATTGGAAGTATAAGAACATGTGGAAAAGGTAGGAAGTATATCTAAACACTCCTTCTATTAGCAAATTTGTCAATTGATAATGGATGTTATCAGCAATGAAACTAACATAATCAAATATGACTGAAGGTGGTTGACTTGGAGAAAAGGTGGACAAGAATCCCAAGATGGATTCATCAATGTGCTCATTAGTGAAATATCCAAATATGAAAGACAGCATGGAAATTACATGTCTTGATCCTTCAGGGAATTTAGCAGTAGAATAGGAAGGATTTAACTTTGGAATTTCTACATGCAGAGGCATAAAAGCCAGAAAAATCATGAACCTTTTAGGAAAATCTAGGCCAATGTATAGCTTGGTGAGGGCCTCAATAGACAAAGGAATTGCTTGGGGGTCAGGTTGAAGCTGCAACATTTGGTTAATTGACTCTGCAGTGATAGTAAATAGGACTTCTTTACTGGCATTCACAATAGCTCTTTGTTCAGGAACATAGTACTGCTGACACAATCTAATAATCTCCTGACAAGGGTGAGTCAATGGGACAACATACTTGGGTAAATGGGATTCCCAAATATAAACTTCTTCATGATCATCTAAATATTTCTCATAGCACCAGTTATGGATACCTAACAGGTTGAATTAAACAATGGGTTCAATTATTTTGTAATCAATATCAGCTAGGGGGATGTGTTCAATATCAACAACTGGGGGTTGTAATGGATTGAAAACAATAGCAGTGTTTGAAGTCATGGCAGGAGTAGGTTTAGGTGCTTTAGAACCTTCAAGTTTGCTTGTAATTTGTTTTTTAGGAATTTTTATCTTCCTCTGCAAGTTATTCAACAATGGGATCAATTATTTTGTAATCAATATCAGCTAGGGGGATGTGTTCAATATCAACAACTGGGGGTTGTAATGGATTGAAAACAATAGCAGTGTTTGAAGTCATGGTAGGAGTAGGTTTAGGTGCTTTAGAACCTTCAGGTTTGCTTTTACTCTGTTTTTTAGGAATTTTGATCTTCCTCTGCAAGTTTAAACAGTTTGCAGAGGAAATTTTACTATAGCAAAGGCTTAAATGGGAAAATTTTGGCAAAGTATAGGCTTTTCTTTTATTTTTTTGTTCAATTAGGCTTATCAAAGAGATTTGGAGGCTTTAGAATTGGCTTGAAATAGAAAATAGGGGCTTTCTGAGTATTTTTAATGGGAATAGGGCTAAAAACCTTTTTAAAAGGATCACAGAGTGTTTAGGGTACCTGCAGAGGCTTTCTGGCTTATCTCAGAGCCTTGAAATAGCCTAATAAACTGTGTAAATTCTTCAATTTCTTTAGAAATGGTGCGTGGCTAGGAAACAGGGTTTCTAGAAAAAATTTGCCAGAGTTTGGCCTATTTTTCGGAATTTTAGGCAGTTTTTAATCGACTTTTTTAAAACTCTGAAACCATTTGTTATGTAAAAAGGTCGTTAAATTGGTTGCAGGTTCGATTTTGTTAAGAAAAATACTTGTCGTAATGCAGGTATCAGCTTCTGGAAAGGTTTATGAGATTATGACTGAGTTTAAGGCTTCAATGAATTTGTTTGGAGCGATACGAAGCTCCTCTGTAGTCTTTAAAGTTTTGAAGGGCCAATGATACAGGCTCGGGCATGAAAATGGCAGAAAAAATAGCTTTAACAGGGTTTCTTATAGTCGGGGGGAACTTTGCAGAGGTATTAGGTTTAAAGCGCAGGAATATTTGATAGATGAAATGATTTTATCAAAGGTTTTATTAAAACATATTGGTTGTATTAATCGGCATTGAATACAGGTCGCATCAGGCGAGAGGGCTATTTTGGATTTCAAACGAAAAAAACCAGACTGGTTATCGTGCGGGGTTTCAGTGGTAAGCGGTTTTAGACTCAACCCACACGATCCAGTAAGGAAAGGCCACGTGGAGGAGAGAGGAATGGTGAAACCAACCATTTTGCATGGGTTTGGTGGTTGGGTTAACGTGCATCTTATTTACGTGATATCAAACCTATGCGGTCGGATTTGGAGTTCACAAGCGAACGACTGAGATTAGTTTGATAATTTCACTGGATTAGGGGTGGGACCGGGGTGATTATATGTGCGTGGATGGGTTAAGACATGGCGGGGAATATAAGGTTTGAATAGATATACAATGTTTTAATCAATGTATATGGGTGCGGGCTTTTATGCATACGTGGCCATGGTTCTTGAACTTTATAAATAAAAAATTGTTTAATTCAAAAACTTAGGATTATATGAATATAGGCGGGGGTAATGTTTTTTATTTAAAACATTTATAAAGATGTTTCAATAAAACATATGTGGATGCGGTTTATTATATTACATAGCTTTTAACCATTTGAATGGTTTTAAAACTATATGGTGGGGTATTTCAAATAATGATAAGTTTAGACCAAAGGGCTTATAGTTGAGTTTTTATTTATGCACGTGGGGATAATAGACTTTGGTCTAAACATTAAAATAGTGGATTTTTTGGGGGTTATTTAGATATAATGGAATTAATAACTACGGGAGGGTATTTTTAGGGATTTAATAAAAATAGATTAAAAGTTAATATGAAAGGGTAGTGAAATGTAAAATAAAACACATATTATATCTAAGTGAAGTGTATATGATAGACAAAGCCAAGTAGTGTTGTGTTTTTTAATATTTTACACTTTAACATAGAAAAAAATGTATTTTTGGGGTTTTATGAATGCTTTTGAAGGGATGAAATTAATTATTTTAGGGTTACAATTTTACTAAGTAAGAATGCACCTTTACTTATAAAAAGGGGTTTTGATGTATGAATGAAGGGTAAAGGTTGATGAATGAAGGTTTAAGGTATGAATTCAATATTTATAACTTATCAGTCATCGATCCTTGGGTCTGACCCCAACAGAAGTCAGAGAAATGCTCTAAGCCTCTTTTTTTTCAAAGTTTAGAACACTGAATACCTATAGGAGAGGGGAAATTTGTGATTTTTCCCGATGAGGTCTTATTTACATGATTGTTCCACTGCTTTCTACCTACCCAACTTTATTTCTAGCAATTTTTCTTCATTTTGTAAGTGAATTTAGAATTGCAACCTTAAAATATTTTTCTTTCAAAGCATAAAACTATCTACATCTACCTTATTTCATCCAAGGACTCAGATTAAACTGTTGAGCTCCTCATTATTCTCTACCTATCTACTGATTTGTCAAGTTTATACTATTTCACAAATCTTTATTCTCTATCTAATACTTGAAATTGAAAACATGAAAAGTTAAGATTAAATTATTTAACTGATCATGGATTATGGCATTTATTGACACTCTGCACATAATCATTATTCTTGCAGTAAAGTAAAAGTAGTGTCATTTGGATTTGCTCACTTTCAGATCTTTTTTTCTTTTCTTTTGGGGTTTATATTTTTCTAAGTCCTTTGATTTTTCTTTTAGGAATTTTACTCTCTTTTTGACTTTTTATTATTTTTTCATTTTTTCAAAATATGGGAAAACAACTTGCAGAAAGCAAGGAATGTACATATTTACAAGACTATCAAAGTAAATTCAAAATTTATGAACCCTATTATTATAGGACCCTAACAAAACACACAACTTGCCCAAATGAAATAGTGAAATGTTATGCATGTGATAATCTTTTTCTTCAACTTGATTCCATTCACTCAAACTAGCATACACATCTTGAAAATAAACATCATGTGCATATTTTTCTATGTAACTCTCATGTACAACAGAATCATTTTTGAGTAAAGTAGATGCACTCATGATTGGTCTTAAGAGCATATCAACAAATTTATTGAAAATACATTTCTTGTGCCTTATAACCAAGTGAAACTGTTGAAAAAATCCCATCCACCTGAAATGTCTTGATTGTTGCAATTTTGTTTGGGACTGCAAGTACTGTAATGGTTGGTGATTGATATGCACAATAGTATATTTACCCATCAAGTAGTGTTTCCACTTCTTGACACTTTGTACCAACGCATATAGTTCTTTGTCATATGTAGGATAATTTTTTACATCACCATTAAATGTTTCAGAAAGAAAAATGATAGGCTTACCATGCTGCAAAAGTATTGTGCCCATGGCATAATCACTAGCATCAGTTTGAATCTCAAATGGTTGTCTCAAATTTGGTAATGCAAGGAATGGATCTGAACTGATCTTGTCTTTTAAAGCTTCAAAACCTTTTTGTTTTTTTCCTCCCCATTGGAAGCCTTTCTTCACACTTTTCACTGCATGCATAGGAGCTGTGATGGCAGAAACGTTAGCAATAAACTTTCTTCAATATTGATATGCACCTAATAAACTTCTTACCTTGGTTACTATTTTAGGTGTGGGCCAATTCAAAATGGCTTCCACTTTAGAAGGATCAATTCTCAACTCTTCTCCTCCTACAGTATGTTCCAAATATACAAAAGAAGTCTTTCCAGACCCACAATTTGACATCTTAAGAAAAAATTTCTCTTTCTTCAAAATATCAAGCACTCTATTCACATGCAATACATGTTCTTCTCTTGTTTTGCTGAAAATCAATATGTCATCTAAGTACAAAATCACAAAGTCATCAAGGAATGGATGCAAAACACTATCCATAACAAGCATGAAATTTGTTGATGCATTACACAAACCAAATGGCATAACTAGCCACTTAAAGAGTCCTTGTTTGGTTTTGAATCCAATTTTCCATATATCACTTTCTGAAATTCTTACTTGATGATATCGACTTCGTAAATCTGACTTAGTGAAAAACTTTGCTTCTTTCTTTTGATCAATCAAATCATCTATTCTTGGGAGTGGGTAATGATTATTTACCGTAATCTTGTTCAAATCTCAGAAATATACACACATGTGCCAAGTCCCATATTTCTTTGGTATCAAAACAATGGGTGAACCACATGGCGAGGTGCTTGGCCTTATGATTCCTTTTTCCAACATCTCTTTTAATTTCCTCTTTATTTCAGCATTCTCCATTATCGACATGCGATACATACCGATATTTGGAAGAGGACAATCTTGCTACAACTGAATCTCATGTTGAATCTCTCTTTTTGGAGGCAATCATGTTTGCTCCTGAAACATCTCATGATGTGAATTAACTACATATAAATCTTATTTAAACTTAGGATCACATCCATCAAATGATTCATTATTAACATCACCTTTATGCTTAATCATAAGAAGAGAAAAATTCTTACTTGAATTTACCAGCCTCTTTACCATGCCCAGCATTTACCATAGAAATGTTTGTCTTCTTGCTATGTGCTCTAACAATGAACTCCTTTCCATCTTTGAATAAATGGTATTTGTTCTCATGGTGATAGAAGATCACTTTCCTGTCATACAAGTTAGGACTCCCCATCATAATACCTGTTATGTCAAGCGGAACCACATGTAATTCAACTATATCAACAAAATTTGCATTGATTGCAAACTGCAATATACATTTCTTTGAAACTTGTAAATTTGCATCCTTAAAAATACAACCCAATGGATATGGTTTTGGATGTGGTATGCTCTCAAGGTTAAGTTTCTTAACCAAGTATTCAAATATTAATTTTTCTTCTAACCCACTATCAAACAATGTGTCAATCTTGGTATGCTTGGATATGACCCTCACATGAAACAATTCAATTCTTTCTTCTTCATTGGGAGTGTTTATGTGACAGTTTGATGTAATGGTACTGGGTTTAGTTTCAATTTCTTTTCCCTTCATTTTCTTCAATCCCATGGCTATAATCTTAGATTCATCACTTGAATCATCTCCTAAATCATGTTGAGTTGTCACTGCAGTTTTTTGTTTCCCTTTGTTATTGGGTTTCTTTGGCCTCATTTCAGGATGTAATTTCCAACAATGAGTTTCATCATGGCATTCTTTTGAACAATGTTTACAAACCACTTTTTCTCCCTCTTTCTTAACAGATGCATTCTTCTTGAATTTACCTTTTGAGGTCTTCTCCTTGGCTTTACCCTTAAAAGGTTTCTTTCTACCCTCTTCAGAAATGTTCTTCCCTCTAGCTTCTAGATGTGTGGCCTGAACACATACTTCATCTAGAAAAGTGGTGTTAAACATGAGAATAGTATGTTTTAGGTAGCTACGTAAGCCTCCTATGTACTTGAGCAAATTATCTTAGCTCTGCAAATCTACGCCTAATAAGAGAGCTCTTATCGTAAATTATTGGGTGTATTCTTGCACATTTTGTCCCTTCAATTGCCTAAATTTTTTCCAATTCATTATGGCTTTTTGCATATGAGCTAATGGATAAAACGATTGTTTAATAGAAGTAATGAAATTTGACCATGATATAATAATCTTACCATGTTTCTTCATCTCCTCCTTTGTCTTGGCTTCCCACCAAACAAGGTTCGCACCTTCCATTCTCAATGAAGCTAATTGGATTTTGGTATCATCATCTTGAAGGTTCTAGATTCTCAAATAGACCTCCAATTGCCTAATCCAATTATCAATCTTTTCTGCATTGACTTCACCATTAAACATCGACAATCCAAAATTAACATCAAGTTTTAAAAAAAGGACTTTTACCTATGTTCTTTGACTTGTGTGGCTGATGTACTGAAGTAGAAGTAGGGGATGATGATGATAAGGGTGAGGATGATTTCTCTCCATTTCCTCCATTTCCTCCATTTCCCTTCTTTGACTTATCTTCATCATTGTGACCTCCTGGAGATCCGTGTCCTTCCTTGTGTTCCTTATGAAGTTTGGATCCTTCTTCTTCCAGTCTCTCATTTCTTTCTTGATAAATGATTCTAACCATCTCATTCATGTCAAGAAATGCTTTCCTGAACACTCTTTATTCCTCTTTAGGATCAACTTCTTCATGGATTTCTACTTCCTCATGAGGCATACTTAAAGTAGCTTCTGCTTCCTTAAGAGGTGAACTAGGTGGTGGAGATTGTGGCAATCATGCTCTCCTTTGCTTTGTATATTCTTGAGGCCCTTCTTCTCCCACCAATTTTCCTTCCCCTCTCTTGAGCTTGATCCTTGTAAGCATCTAAAACTTGCAAACAGTTAAACAACTATTTGCACTAAACAACACCAGAGAATAAAACTATAGCTTTGATACCAATCTAATTTGAAATGACTGTATTAGTTTTTCTATGCTAAGTGTCTTTTCAGTTTATAAACATGTGCATACTTGTCTCATTAGTTTTCTTAAGTATTGAGGATTTTAACCATGAATTTTGGATGATTTTAGGTGAATTAGAAGCATAAAACAAGCTTAAATAACACTAAACAATAGTGTAAGATAGAGAAATAAGTCGCCACATATAATTTACATAGCAGCCATGATGAAGCAGTTCACCCCTCCTGGGCTACATCTGTTGGTCTAACTCCCAATGGCATGTCCATATTTCATTATGCTCAAAACTTTGCAAATACATGTAGTTACAGTGCTCTAATGGATATTTTCTTTGCACTAATGGCTCCAGAATGCTCCAAATAGTAAAAAAATGAGTCTTCATTCACTGAGAATGGGAGACAATTGAGTCTCTTACTCTTTTTCCCAGTTACACCTAGAAAAACTCCACTAAAAGTGGAAGACTCCACTTATCTGGTGTTAAAATAGTGAATTTCACCTTTTTGGGTGCACTGGCCAAACAACCCACCGAAATAACCGCAACATTAAATATTGGTAGTTGGGGTGGCCACATGCCAACCCCAAACCCTGCGGCTAACACAACTGTTAGTGTAGTACCCAAGGTGGAACTGCGGCAAATCACTGTGGATAAGGTTGAACCCCAGTTGAGTTTGTGATAACCACGTAGTGATAACGTTAAATGTTATGAAATGTGATAACTATTGCAGACTGTAGGGATATAGAATGGTCGAAGGTTACGTTTTATGTTTGCAATGTGAACACCACCAATAGAACCACTGGCGAGTTGGGACAACCGGCGGTTCCAACCCCCATACTTCATTACTTTCAAACTTAAATATAAACCACGACCAATGATTGTTAAGAACCAACGTGTGGCTCGGGTGGTTATATGGGTGCGTGCTTTTCCATAGGTCCTGTGGTCGATTCCTGCGGCCTCCACAAAAATTTTACACTGTCATTCCAGGGACATGTGGTGGAGGGCTAGCCACATGGCACCCTGTGATTGGCCCTCCAAACAACGTAAACACACATTCAACCAATAAATAAGCGACACTTGTCAAAATCCAATTGGTTCTGAGGAAAAGAAAATTCCTCAGAATATTCCTTTTGTTGATTGTACCTCCACCCTGCTAACTTTGCATCCCAGTCAAACTTGTCACAATTTTACCTGTTTTTCATTTCAATCAGAATGTGATATCTCTCTCATATGACATCAGTTTTTCGAACTGTTCATGGCACCAAAATCAGGAAGAAGAGATCTACACAACCATCCCAGTTTCAACCCAATCTTGTAAATTTGAATTTTGAGAAAAATTTATGAACTCCTGATCAACTCTTGATCACCTTATAACCAGATAGTTTCTCCACATATACTTCCTCTTTTAGCACTTCATTCAATAATTTCAACTTCACATCCATTTGTTACACCTTCCATCTATGTTGTGCAAGTATTGAAAACATTGTGTGCATTGTCTCCATTCTTGCAACTGGTGCAAATGTCTCTGCATAATCTCTTATTTGTTGTTGCTTATATCCTTTGACAACCAGCCTTTATTTATGCCTATCTTTCCTACAACATTTTTTTTGTCTTATAAACCCGCTTGACACCTATGACTTATCTTCCTTTCGGAAGGTCCACTAACTCCCAAGTTTCGTTCCTTTCTATAGCTTCAATTTCTTCATTCATTACTACAACCTGTTTTTCTTCTGTAACAACATTTTCAAAATAAATTTGGTCATCTATATGAAAAAATAATGAAAATAAATAATTCATACCTGTGTTACTTTCAACTTCATTTTTCTCATAAATCTCACCTAAATTTCTAAATTTTTTCCTTCTCATGCTTATAGAAGATCGACTTGACATGTCTCATGATGTTGCACTTGGAGAAGATGATATTGAGAGTCTATGCAGTGCACTTGGAGTAGAATTTTATTGACTACGTGACATTTTCCTATTTCTTGTTGATGGTGCCACTTGATGACTACTTTATTGTGCTTGAATAGGTGTAGGAGGAATCACCAATGAGGAATCACTTTTTATTGTCATTTCCTCTTTTTCTTCTTCTAGTATGCTTGTTGTTACATTGATTGTATTCTCAAAACTTCCATCCCATGCCTCCTCTTCTATGAACTACACATCTCTGTTGATTATGATATTCTTAGATAATGGATTGTAGAGTGTGTAAGCCTTGCGTTAATCACTATATCTCATAAATATGCATTTCTACCCCTTGATGTCCAACTTCTTACTTAACTCATCTAGAACATGTGCATAAGCCACACATCAAAATGCTCTCATATGGATGACACTATGCTTCCTTCCACTCCATGCTTCTTCAAGAGTCATATTATTTACACTTTTGGTTGGTCACCTATTTATAATGTATGTTGTGCAAACGATAACTTCAGCCCAATAATAATTTGACAAATTTTTTTCCTTCAACATACTTTTTTCCATTTCCATAATGTTTTTTTTTTCCTTTTTGCAGCACCATTTTGTTGAGGTTTGTACCTTGTTGTAAATTGTTTGTGAATACCATGCTCCCTATAGAACAAAAGGAAGTCATTTGAGATGTATTCACCACCTCTCTCAATTCTCAATTTTTTTTGTAATATCCACTATGATTCTCAACAAGTACTTTGTATTGTCATAAGCACTCAAACACTTCACTCTTTTATCTTAAGAAGTAGACGTGTGTATTCCTTGTATAATCATCTATGAATGTTAAGAAATAATAACTGCCACCAATTGATGGTGTCTGCATTGGTCCACATAAATCTGATTGGACAATATCCAAGGGTGACTTTTCCCTTATTGGCTTTCTTGCTAGAAATGATTCTCTATTCTGTTTTTCCAAGTTGCATCCTTCACATAAGTTGTCAATTTTTTCTATGAGTGGAAATCCCTTCACCAATTATTTCCTATGCAACAAATTTAAACCTCCAAAATTAATATTACCAAATTTTAAATGTCATAATAAATTTTCATTCTTGACCTCCGTTTGAAAATTTGTTTATGTAACAACAACTACTTTCCTTTCATCTTGTGAATTCATTGACAGTTGTGCTTCCACGCCTTTTTCCTTCAAATATGGTTTTATCTTAAAGGGAAATATTATATTTCTTATCATTTGCACTTTTGTAACTAAAACATTTCTTATAAACTTATCCAATATTGTGCATTCACCCTTTTTGAAAAAGACATTGTAGCCCTTTTGCATGAGTCGTCCAATACTTATGAGATTTTTCTTTAATCCTAGAAAAAAAATAGACATATGAAATATACTTCTTCTGCCCCTTCTTTGTTCGAATTTTAACTCTTCCTTTTCCCATATCAAACACTTTATTATGAGTCACTAATTTCACTTCATATTTCCCACTTTCATCTAGATTGGAAAACATTTCTATGTTACTTGTCGTCTGATTGTTGCACCCTGAATCTAAAAACCATACATCTTTTTTCTTTTCTTGAGATAAAATGCAAGCTAAAAACATGTATTGTTAGTTTTTGTTTTATTTTGTGAAATTTTAATTTCGTTTGTTACTAAAATCATGTTTTTTCTTCTTACATTCATTTACATAATGGCCATACTTCTTAAAATAATGACATTGAACTTGAGACTTACCATACCTCTGACCTTGTGCTTGATTTTGGCTTCGACCTTGACTTGGATTTTAATTGTTACCTCTTACACTTGAGCTTGAAGGGATGCCTCTTCCACCTCTATGCGGACTTCCTCCTCTTCCTCTTTCACTTTATCTCCCTCTACCTCTACCTTGACCAATGGTGAGTTGTGTCTTGAAGGCATGCTCCAATTAAGTATTTGATGTTCTATTCAACCTCTTCTCATGAGAAATAAGTGATTCTTGAATTTCATCCACTAAAAATTGTGAGAGATATTCTTCTCTTTTATGGTCACAACAATAGGGTCAAATCTTGATGGAAAATTTTTAAATTTTTTCTCAACTATCCTCCTTTCTTCCGGTGTCTCACCATGAGAACTAATTTGAGTAACCAATCTAATAACTTTTGTGAAGAGTGAGTCTAGATTCTGAGGCTCTTTCATATAAATTTCCTCAAAATATCTCCTTAGCATTTGTATCTTTGTTTTCTTCACTTTTTCCATGCCTTTATAGGTTTTCTCAATAATATCCCATGTTTTCTTGGACATTATTGTTGTTGCAATCTCTGGAAATATGCTCTCATGTACAACTTGAAAGATGTAGAAGAGGGCTTTTGAATCCTTCTTCCTATTGTCTCTAAACAAATTCTCTTATGCTCGTGTCAAAGAATTGTATGTTGGTTCATATGCTAGTTCTAGGAACCCACTCTCCACCAAATCCCAAATATATCGAAAAGAAAATACGACCTTAATTGTGATAGCCCAATAATAATATTTTTTTCCATTGAACTAGGGTATTCGAGGGTTTGTAAATCTTGTGCTTGATGTTTCCATCTTTAATTGATAAAGAAAAAAAAATTCTTGAACTTTCTCTGATACCACTATTTTTTTATAGGTAGAGAAGAAAAACCCAAAAATGTTATGCATAGTAACATCACAGGGTAATAGCATACACAATAACAACATAGTAAAACAAAATAACAAGAAGTTGTAAAATAGAGTAAAAACAAAGTATTGTGTGACATAAATGAAAAATGACTCTTTGATGGAGCATGCAACCAAAATACTTTGCATTAAAATTTCATGGGAGGAGAAAACTATTACAAAGCTAAAACTGAGACTTCAGCTCATTCACTGCTGTGAAAATAGAAATTTTATAGACTTTCACTGCTCATTTCACCAGTACAAAATGGCTAATTTGTTATGGAAAAAATGACTAAATTTTGCATATAAACAACCATTTTTCAATCGGTGACCAGTAGAGACTAATTTACAATATCTTATAATGCGACCAAATTTTAGTCATTTTTAGCTTAGTCATTAATTGGTTGTCTCAATTTTTTTTCTAGTAGTATATATATTCATCAATTTGGTCATTGATTTAGTCATTAATTGTCACAATTATTGACAAAATATACAACAAAATATATTATTATATGATCACCAAATAAAACTAATTAATGACCAAAAAATATGACCAAAATGTTGGTTATGTTATAAGGTACTATAAATTAGCTACTAATAGTCATACATATGCAAAATTTAGTCATCATTTGAAACCAATTAATGACCAAATAAATATGACTAAATTTTGGTCATGTTATAAGATACTGTAAATTAACTACTAATAGTCGTATATATGCAAAATTTAGTTGTAATTTTTAATCACAAATTTATCATTTGTAGTAGTCATTTATATTTTTTTGATAGTTTCATGTTCATTATATAAACAACTAATTTAGTATTTTATATTCATTTCATTTACTTTCATTAATAATCATTACAAATGACTAATTTAGTCGTATTAATTTTATTTGTGTTCATCATTATTCAATAGAAACAACTAATTTAGTAGTTTTAGATTGATTTTATGTGATCATTATTAATCAACATAAATTAATTAGTATGATTATGTGACTAAATTTTTGAAAAAAAATCATATAATGTGCATGTTTATATAATATGAAAACCTAAAATTACATATGTTAATTACAATAGTAAATAATATCAAGTGAAACTATAAATAATTTCGACCACATAAATTATATTATATGAATTGTCAAGCATTAGAATATGAGTTTCCAACTTAATATTGGTTGGACTACAATTTACACATGAAATATTGTTTCATCACTTCAAAACATTATAATTTTGTTGCCAATGCATTGTTAGTGAATTCACTAACTCTGAAGACTTGATCATCAGTCTCTATGTGTGTGTCTCATGTGAGATATTTCCTTTAAGGGTATCACTAGATCGGTTCTCTTCTCTCTCTCTCTTTCTACATTTGTCGCTCCATTTTTATTGTTCTCCTCTTTCTTCAATTCCTGCTTTTGACCATAAAAAACTGAGCTCCTCTTCTGAAATGAAAGAAGATATAATGAAAAGGATAAGACATGAAATACGATGAACACTAGAATATAAACTAAAGTAGACTATAAAGGATTTATACTACATATGCCTCAACATCAATTATGTCAAATTCATTTTTCCCCAAAAAATGAAGAAACTCGGACAATTTTTCTTCAGTTGGGCGATAGTGGCCACTATGTGGCTAGATGACATGTACAAACAAAACAAATAAAACATCACCATAGAAAAATAATGCCTTGGTAGCTTGATAAAAATCATGCCATCTAACTTATAATCTAAAAATATCAAGTTGTAAATATCTTGTGAAAACAAATGGAAAGAAAATGAAAACATATAATAAATAATGTATGGCAACTAGCTGGAAAATTACATCATAGAAGAAAAAAATTCTCCTTTGGCTACCCATACATGTGGTTGGGAAACATGCCCCAATATGCCATGATCCTTAGGGTCTAAGAGGAATTAAACCTCCTACTCAGACATAATGATTGATTGGTTGCATCGTGGCCTTGCCTCTCCTTTGTGAGTCAAAACATAAAATAAAGTCCATCATTGACTAGTTGTACTCCATATTATTATTTTTGCATGTTATCTCCACATACCTACCAAAAATGTGACATATGCCAAACAAATGGAATTTTGGAATTGTTTCTAAAACTATGTCATTTATAACCCCTTCCAATGTATCTAACCAAATTTACACACTTTATTTTCTTCTTTCATATTCATTTACATCCTAAAAATCCTTTGTTTCAAAAACAAAGACAACCCCAATATCTCCAAATCCTAACACTCATCCATATTTGACATAGATCATAAGAATTGATGCTCTCTGATGATCAAAATTGTACAACAATGAAGCTACAAAAAACTAACTATTTGTATAAAACAAAAATGAAGCTATTGGTATAAAACAAACAATGAAGCTACACAATGAAGATTAATTTTTGTTGGTATAATGAAGCTTAATTTCTATTGGTAACTACACAAAATAGAAATGAAGTTATTGGTATAAAACAAAAAACAATGAGGCTACGCGAAACACTCAGTCGATCGGTATAAATTCCAAACATAATGAGAAAAGGAGTAGTGCATCATTCTCTACCATGTGTTCTACCAAATAAAATGTTAAAAATAATAGAGGAAAAATCTCTTCTTTACAATGAATTTTAAGAAGAATAAATGGATATTCAGTTCCTTATATTCTAGTTTAAGAAATTCATTTCCATTCCAATGTTGAAGTACCTCCACCTAAAGAAATATAAAATTTCAAGTTTCCACATACATCATAGAAATTCGGGATGGCATTTCCATAAACAAGGAAATGAATTAGACCCAGACAGATCACATACTTGTGATAAGAAAAGGTATGCAAAGCATTGGTTATCTAGTACATATCAAAAACTTTCATTGTTATGTATGTGGATCCTGTAGCCAATACTCATCACTACAAGGAAAATATCCTCTAGCAGATGTTTTTCAGGAAACCCTTATAAAAATACCCCAGAAAACCATTTCTATTGGAGATTACTAGAGGAGGTTGGCAGGAGGAGCTTTTTGCAGATGTTTTTCATCCGGTGCTCTTATCAACCTAAACTGCACCAGTGTGTTCAACAAGATAAAGACTAGACACTGTGTGCTCTGTACAAACATGCCCAGTGTGTTTTATTACTGTAGCACACTAGTGCTTTACAAATAGTCTACGTCGATGCGTCCTAAAACCCCGTGCCAAAACAGAAACCGCCCAGTGCGATCTTAGGAAACCGCACCAGTGCACCTATACAACCCTGCGTACTGGAACCGTTGACCATGTGGAATAGCGGCAATGTGGTGCTTTTCGAAAAAACATTAATTCGAAACACATATTATAATTTTTCAAAAAAAAAATTCGTATAATGTATAAGATAATAAAGTCCTCTTCTTTATAAAAACCCATCTTAAAAAGTATAAATATTGATGAAATAACACATGTATCATTTCACATGTATTAATTCCATTGAACAAATTTTAGAAGAATTCCAATATATTACCATTGCGTTGCCTCGTATGGATGCTAATTCCACGAACAGATTTTAGAAGAATTTGAGTGTCAAGAATGCAACAGACAAAAAAAAAACATTTTTGGACTGTTTTGCATTCTATTAAAAGGTTTTTGAGATTTTTTGTGGGGTTTATGGGTTCATGGGATAGTAGATAGTACTGAACCTACCGTATTGGTATTTCAGCTAAATTTTTCCTAGCAGCGATATGACTGAATCTTGTAGCTATGAATTTAACAAAGAACCCATATATTTTGAGAATATGATTGAAGACTATTGTCATATACTTGAGCACTATTCCATTTCTTCACCATATTAGCACAAAATAGAAAGAATAATTTATTTCACCATAATAACACACAACTTTCAAAAAAGAGAACACTTCATTATGTGTTTCGAGGCATTTTATGAAAATGATAGGCATTTCTATGGAGTTTTATCAATATTCTGCAATTTAATGAGGGTTGGAAGGAGATTACAATCATGTGTCTGTTAGTAACTGCACCCTTCAGTAGAACCAAAGAAAATTTAGACAAATTCATCAGCAAAGTAGATTTTCCATAATCAATTCCTTCGAGACCTCAACATAAGAAATAGATATGCATGTCAGAGGCTCCTGTTGGCACCTTTTCTTGTTGCAGGTTGTGGAAAGGTTCAAGTTTCTTTTTCTGAAAGAAGAAGAGATGTAGTTTCGAAAAGAAATGGCCCAAATATTTTCACAGCATAATGTACATTTCCAACATGTCTAAAAACTAAAATATCTCCAACTTCAATAAACTACTCAGAAACAAAACGTTCCCAACCATTTGCGAAAATTTCCCATGCCTTAGCATAGCACAGGTTCACATGCCACAATTGCCCACTTGGGCCCTATAGTATTGCATCTTCACATGCCCCACATTGCATTCTCTCCACATACTCAATGGGGACCTCCTACAATAAACAAAATGCATTGGAAGAATAGTTATTTCCATCACGAATTTATCCAATTCTAATTCTCAAGAATAAATAAAATTCTAATTCTAATTGCATATTTCCATCAATAATAAACAAAAGTCTAATTCTCAATTTCTATGGTTGGATTTCACTAAATTTTAGTGTACACACCTAAAAGTAATTTCGGTGCCCTAACCGCAAATCGGTGCTAATGTACATATAACCGTGTCGGTACATCTTAGTTATGCACCGATGCATTTTAGTTACTGCACACCAGTGTCGTGTTACCAATGTATAGACTGATGTGGTGCTATTAAGTGGCGCATTGGTGACGAATAACTGCAAATAAAAAAAGTGCAACTCTATTTTCTTTAAGTGAAAAAAAGCAGTAAATAGAAAAATGGGTGGAAAAATATTTTCAAAAATCTAATTTCATAAAAAAAATTCTTTAAATACTAAACACTTTTCATTATTTCACTATTTTTGCAAAAATTTTCAGCCAAATATATGCAGGAGACATACCTAGAGCAAGAGAGCACAAGAGCACTGTGGAGCAACAAAATACATTCGAACAGAAGTATTCAGACAATCAGAATTCCAAACCTCTATTGATTCAAACCCTGTAGCATAGAATTCCAAATGATCACATGATTAAATTTGATTATTTTTTTAGTTTTTTTGCAGGTTTTTTACGAAGTAAGAAAAAAAATTCAGTTTCTTTTTCATTTTTAGAAACAAAAGAAAAAAAAATCCATTTTTACCCTAAACCCTTCATTCTTTTTGTTTCTGCCCTTTCTTCTCGCCGTTTTTGTGATTTTAGAATTAGGGCTTTTCATTTTAGATTTACAGGGTTTGTATTTTGTAATGAAATTGCTTCCGAATCCATCGCATTGAGTGGGTTTTTTTCTTCCATCAACATTTCTAACCAGCTACCGAGGTTCATCATTGAGATAAGATTGAAATCCAACCCACGGGACGACTAGCATAGTCGGATCCCAATCCATGTCGACCCTTGCGTGAATTTTTGAAAAAATGATTTTTTTTTTTTATCGGTGTGCCCTGCGTAACCTAGCGCACTGATGCATTGTATTATCCCAACACACCATGAAAGTAATGTGTAATAAAAAATTTAAAAACAATTTTTTTTAATCAATGCGACATATGTAAAATACGGCATCGATGCACTATTTCTTTATGGTGCACCGTGAACGTGTTGTTTTGCAAAAAATAGTTTTATTGTGTTAATCGATGCACAATGTAACATATAACGCACCGCACCGTGTCTCCTAGTTGAGAGAGAGCATCGTATGGTGGTCCCTTGTTTGCGCGGGGAGTTTATGCTACAAAAACTAACACTGGACGATTTTTTATTATTTTATTTGTGTTAATTAGTACGGTGGTTAACATGTAATGCACCAATGCTCCTTGTTGACATAGATCACCATACGGTCTATGATATTTTTTGTGCGGTACGTTTATAAGACACCCATGCAGTGACTTCGGTGCGTACACCATGAATGGCACACCGATTTCTTGATATTTTTTTTTACCTAAAATATTGACAATTTATTTATAAATATATTAATAAATGATATGGTACAGGTTTCAAATTGATAAAGAAATGACTGGAAAGAGATCAAGTAACAAAAATACTGACAACACATCAAGAAAAGAAAAAAAGGCAAGTTCTTTGTAAATTATTTACAAAAAATATTACGTTTGAACTATATGTAATTTTAATTAATATGTATTATTTACTGTGTATCATGTAGAGCCACAAAATGACGAAGCTTGATAAGATTATTTCTGATCTAGGACTAGAAGAGCGTAAAATCTTAATGGGAAAATTTCGAAAGGATGAATCATGTGAATGAAAAAATACTATCGATCCAATATGAGTTTCTTTTCTTAATTTTCATTAATAATATACTTAAATTTATTAGATAACATGTGTCAAACAATCTATTAATTCACATCTGTTTAATGTTCTGCAGGGACAAACAACTCAGAAAAGGAATGTTTTTCTAAGAAAAGGAAAAAAAATTGAACATGCAAATCAAAATGAATTTTTCCTTAGCTCATCTGGAGTGGTGTTGGAGGTTAACGAACGGGGGGAAAATGTTTACAAAAGTTTGAGAGATCTAGTGGAATGAATGTATAGATGGTCTTTCCACTTACAATACAAAAATCAATCCAATGATTCCAAGAACCAAATTTTATCTAAACTACAAGAAGAGTTTCTAGAGAATTTGTCAATGAGACATGTTAGACTTTTCACAGCAAAAAATTACAACAACAAAAATGAAGGAATGAAAAAGTAATATTCCTTAAAATGTTTGTCTAGAATTATTTATAAATATCACTTTTGTTATATTTACTTTCATATATCAATATAAAAATTAAATAGTCTATTGTCATGTTACATTTTCAGGAAGATTATGAAAATCTCAAAAGATAAACGAGATGATATCGAAAATATTCTAGTGGGAATGTCCAAAAAAGTGTACAAGGAGATGGTCAAAGAAATGGACAAAACTCCATCGCAGGAGGAACTATCTCAACAACAACATGCTTCAAATGTAATATGTAATCATTGAATTTTTCGATCATTAGGTACAATAAATAAACAATTTAGCATTAAATATTAATTTTCAATTATTTTCTTGCAGAAAAGAAAAGAAAATGGAACCCATTCAGCACATAAAATAGGACGACAAGGAAGAAAAGGGTTGATATCTAAGTTTGTGAGTAATTATTACTTCCTCATAACAACTTAACTAGATTTCATTTTTTTTGTTTTTTAAGTTGTTTTACAAAAATCATCATTCAATTTCTTCAAACAAGTGCTAACATACAAAGAAGAACCATCAGACGAATTTATTGAAATTGTGTTAAATATGGGTTGCGAGTATATGTTGGCATATCAGAAATTAATTGTTGAATTTGTAAGCATCTATCGATCTTGTTTTACTTAGCTCTGTCTATAATTAATAGAACAAAAAAATCTTTTATATTAAATATATGATTTGTAATTATGGGATATGAAGCATGTAGAAAACAAAGTATGGAACTGTGCCAACAGATGAAACCTTGAAAGATGGCATGGTACATGGTTTTGAAAGAATGTATATAGTCTATGAGTCAATTGTTGATATGGTACGTCATTTATTTTTGATTTTCATTGATGTGTATTATTTAATCTTACAATTTTCATTATTCTCACCAATGTATATACACTGATCCGGATTTATGCAGGAACACAACAGAATAAAAATATAACCATAAATACAGAGATGCAATGGAAATAATACTTCATTTCATTAATATCAAAGAACTGAAATTTGCTTACAGACAGAAAGGAAATAAAACTAGCTAGGGCGCTGGTAGCTATCTCTGAGAAGAGATGTGGCAGCTACAGGCCTCTGAACTGAGTTACAATGAGGCTCGAGGGCCTATTTATTATTTAGAAACAATGGGAAATCCTAAACAGCCAAAACCCTAACCCTAGGAGATGAAGCGCCAAAACTATGGGCCCCGTTTGGGAAAATTGGCGTTCCAACTTCCCAGGGGCGTAACTTTGGCATACGATATTCGTTTGACACATACCATACCTCTTTAGAAATATCTATCTGAGGAATACAAATTTTGAACGAGCAACATCAGTCCATGAACCCATGTTGCTCTCTGTTTTCCCAAAAAATGTTGTTTAGGGCCTCAAAACGGCTCCGAAAGTTCAGGACCCGAAAAAATGCTAAAAATAGTAAGTTGTGCCGAAACTGAAAAACTGAAAGAGACAATGGTGGGGCCCCAAGTAGAATAGGCAGGTGACCACCAATATCCACCTAGATCATTCCTCCCCCCTTAGGAAGCAACGGTCCCCATTGCGTTAATTTCCTCCATGAGATGAGGAAATTTTTGCTGAACTTGGTCCCTGGTGAACCACTTTCCTTGGTGCAAGAGTTGGCCAGCTTTGACCACCCGATACAGTTGGATCTTCTGTTGGCGAGTGTTCTTGATTTGCATGTCCATGATACAATCTGTGGTGACCTGTTCCATGCAATCTGGGTTTAACTCTGTTGGTGTGAGTTGTTCTGCAATGTCCGAGGTGTCCAGTAGAGGTGGGAAGTAAGGACGAAGGCGATCCACATTGAAGACTGGGTGCAGACCAAGAAATGGTGGAATACTGAGCTCGAAGGCATTGTTCCCTACAGCCTTGGTGACAGTGTACGGCCCGTATCGGAGCAGGCGAAGCTTGCGGTGGGGTCCAGTGAGGCGCTTCTTCTGCAAATGTAGCCATAATTTGTCACCCACCTAGAAATTGTGTGGTACCCGGTGTTGATCATGGCGTTGCTTATACTTCGCATTGGCTCTGTCTAATATATCATGAACCTGTTGGCGGATGTGTTGAATGCGCTTGATGAAGCTACTTGCTTTGTCAACTTCAGACTGGACATGAGTTGAATCGGCCTGAGCAGCTGCAAATGGCATGGCTACGTCAATGGGACATAGTGGCTGGAATCCCAAGCCCAACTGAAAGGGGCTATGGCCAATTGAACTGTGGAGAGCCCGGTTATAACTATGTTTTACATAGGGGAGGCTCTCGTCCCATGTGCGTGGATGCTTTGAATTGTACATGCACAGAATGTGTACAATCATTCTGTTGACGACCTCTGTCTAGCCATCTGTTTGGGGATGGAAAGTTGTGGACTTGGTGACCTTTGTGTCCAACATTGACCAGAGGCTGGACCAAAATGTGCTGAGGAACCAGCTATCTCGATCTGATATGATAGACTATGGGATCCCAAAGTGCACCCACACTCGTTCAAAGAAGAGTTTAGCAGTGGCTTCTACTGTGATATTCTTCTTACAGGCCACCATAATGGCCATCTTTGAGAATCTTTCAACGACCTCGAAAACACAGTCATTTCCATGCTTAGTAGAAGGTAGGCCCAACATGTAATCCATGGAGATGGATTCCCAAGGTCGATTAGGGGTAGGTAGTGGAGTATATAGCCCTTGCTTCTTGATGGTCGGTTTGGCAATGGCACAAGCAGTGCAGGATCTGATGTGCTTCTCGACATCCTTTCGAAGGTTCGGCCAATAGAAATACTTCTGCAGTATTGCTACTGTTTTCTCGACCCTGAAATGCCCAGCGACTCGACTGTAGTGTGCTTCCCATATCATCTTGGCACGCTCGCTTGAAGGAACACAAAGGTGTCCCAGGTGACATAAAAGTACATCTTGGAGGTGAAAATTTGGAACTTGAATACCCCCCAAGAGTGCCTTGTAAGTGTGGCCGAATTCTGGGTCACTCTCATAGAGAAGTGGCCAACCAAAAGTCTCGTGCCCACAAGAGTTGAGCACGGTGGTGAGCGCCATGATCAGTGGTCGGCTGAGGCAGTCTGCAACATTATTGGTGCTACCCTTCTTGTACTTGATGTTCAAATGAAATTGTTGCAGATATGTGGACCACTTCTGATGGCGATCATTCTGCAACTTCCCTTATGTCTGTATGAACTGCAGGGGCCGGTGGTCTGTGTGGATGATTGTTTCCTTCCCCAAAATGTAATGCTTCCATTGTCGACAAGCTTGCACAATGGAATACATTTCTTTGTCATAAGTGGGATACTTGCGAACTGTGTCAAACAATGTCTCACTGTGATATGCCATTGGATGTCCCTGTTGAGTAAGAACTGCCCCAATAGGATAGTCACAGGCATCTGTCTTGATCTCAAATGGTTGTTGCAAGTCTGGTAATGTGAGCACTGGGGCAGAACAGAGGCGATTTTTTAATTCTGTGAACGCCTTCTGTTGAGGTTCCGACCAAAAGAATTTTTCTCTCGCTCCTCCCTTGGTGACTTGACTCAAGGGCCAAGTGATATGAGAGAATCCCAACAAGAATCTACGGTAGAAATTAGAAAGTCCCAGAAAGATACGAAGCTCTATTATAGTGGTTGGGGCTGGCCAATCCCGAATGACTTGGATCTTGGCTGGATCCACATGCACCCCCCTTTCATCAATAATGTATCCCATATATTGAACCTGGGTCATGCCAAAAGTGCACTTCTCCAAATTGGCACACAACTTGTGTTGCCGCGGTGTTTGGAGGACTTGTCGGATGTGGTGAAGGTGCTCTTCCCAAGTCTGGCTGAAGATCAGAATGTCATCCAAGTACACCACTACAAATGAGTTGGTGAATGGCCGCAAGATATCATCCATCATCCTCATGAAGGTGGCGGGAGCATTCGTCAACCCGAAAGGCATGACCAGCCATTCGAAAAGGCCTTCCTTGGCTTTGAAGGTAGTCTTCCACACATCGGAGGGTTCAATTGGTACCTGGTGATACCCAGACTTCAGGTCGATCTTGCTAAAATATTTTGCACCTTTGAGTTGGTCCAGAAGGTCATCAATCTGTGGGATTGGGTACCTATTCTAGACAGTGATCTTGTTCAGCGCCTGATAGTCAATACAGAGTCTCCACGTCCCATCCTTCTTCTGTACCAACACGATCAGGCTCCCACAGGGCGATGAACTTTGTCTGATGTGACCTTTCTGCAACAGCTCCTGAATCTGCCTCTTGATTTCATCATTCTCCAGAACAGAGCACTGATCGATCGGTCCATTACGTAGAGCCACACCTAGGGTCAGATCAATCGGGTGCTTGACCTGATAGTGCAGAGGAACCCCTGTGGGTGAGGTGAATATGTCCCTGTACTCCTCCACAACCTTATCCATTTGTTGTTGTCATGCATAGGAGCCCTGTCTGGAGGTCATGGCCACAGTCTTCTTCTTGCCCTCGGGGCGGATCATCAGGAAAATGAATTTCTTGGTTTGTGAAATGATCTTACTGCATTTTTTGGCAGTAACCAAAGAGATAGCGGCAGGAGGTGGTACCTTTGGTATCCTGTACAACTTATTTCCCAAAGTAACAATAACAGCACGAGGTCAAGACTCATACACAACATGACACTTCCACAAGTATGGTTGTCCTAATAATACATCAGAAACATCAATAGGAGCAACATCACATAATACCTCATCCATGAAGGGCTTGATGTTATAGGGAAGGCGACACTGCTGGCTGACGCGGAGATCTCGTCCTTGGTGAAGCCACCCGATGGTGTATGGATGTGGGTGAGCTGTGGTTGGCAAGCCCAACCGCTTCACAGCGTCTACTGAAATGAGGTTCTTTTGGCTCCCATTGTCGACAATGAACTGTACCGGAGAGCCCTTTACCCACATTTGGGAGTGGAAGAGACGTTCCTCCTCCTCTGGATCTTCCGGTTCCTCCTTCTGGATCTTTGTACTAGCAACAGTGGCGTTGGGCTCTGCATCAATAATCTATTTCCCGTTTTCATTCCCCTTTTCAGGTTCTGATTCGGAGTCGGAGCATGCATCTGACTCAGAAGCCCTCGTCTCAGCCACTAGCGACTGCTTGGCCCGACACTCACTTGTGTTGTGAGTGGAGCTCTTATGGAACTCACACTACTTTCCCGTGTCCTTCTTTGGCTTTGTGGTGTTGTTCTTTTCTTGTGGCTTCGATGAGTTGTCTTTAGCCGCCATGCCTTGGCTCTGTCCTTTGTTCTGCGGTTTGGAAGCACCTTTCCCTTGCTTTTGATTCGCAGATCCAAAGTCTCGCTTCTTCTGTTTGAATTTTTGCTCAATCTTGGCAGCATACCGGTATGCCGTACCAAGCGAGGAGATGTCGAGGAACTCCATTTCCTCCTGAATGTATCTGTGCAGACAGTTGCGATACTTTAGCACCAAATGTTTCTCTGAATCTTTGATACCCAACTTTGTGCGTAGGGTATGGAACAGATTCGTCAGCTCGTGCACATCTTGATCCCTTTGTTGTCGCAGCGTGGTCCATTGTATGTGCTTGTCCTCATAGCTCCCCACGGGATAGTACTGTTCCTTGACGGCGTCTCGGAAAGAATTCCAAGTTGGTACGGCCGAGAACAGAGAGGGTTCTGTCTGGTCCTTGTTCTCACAGTAGGTTTCCCACCAGTCCTTAACATGGGGGGTAGCTTCGAGGAGTGCAAAAATAATCTTCTCCCGGTCTGAAAAGTCATGAACAGAGAAATATCCTTCTAATAGATTCAACCATCTATCTACGGCATCTGCGTCTATTTGACCCTCAAATATGGGAATGTCAAAATTTACTTGTACCTTAAAGGGAGTCGCAACTCCAGAGTGGCTACTGGATGCGGATGCGCCGCCGGTGGGCAGCCGTTGAAGGATCTGAGCAAAGCTATCCATCATCGCGTTCCTTTGTTTTTCGAGGGCCTCCTCGAGCAATATTTTGATAGGATCTCCTGCTCCCTCATCTTTCTTTTCGTCCCCCATGGGCATCCGTCGAGGTTTGCGAGGCTAATCTTGCAAAGGTTCCACCAGATCAAGCCCTAGCTCCTTATACCCCGACCTCGTTGGGGACATGCAAAGAAGGATCGAGAAAAAGCATACCCCTATGATACCACTGATCCGGATTTATGCAGGAACGCAACAGAATAAACATATAACCATAAATACAGAGATGCAGCGGAAATAACACTTCATTTCATTAATATCAAAGAGCTGAAATTTGCTTACAGACAGAATGGAAATAAAACTAGCTAGGGCGCTGGTAGCTATCTCTGAGAAGAGATGTGGTGGCTACCGGCATCTGAACTGTGTTACAATGAGGCTCGAGGGCCTATTTATCATTTAGAAACAATGGGAAATCCTAAACAGCCAAAACCCTAACCCTAGGAGATGAAGCGCCAAAACTATGGGCCCCGTTTGGGTAAATTGGTGTTTCAACTTCCCAGGGGCGTAACTTTGGCATAAGATCTCTGTTTGACGCGTACCATACCTCGTTAGAAATATCTATCCGAGGACTACAAATTTTTAATGAGAAACATCGATCCATGGACTCATGTTGCTCTCCTTTTTCCCAAAAAACGTCGTTTAGGGCCTCAAAATGGCTCTGGAAGTTCAGGACCCGAAAAAATGCTAAAAATAGTAATTTGTGCCGAAACTGAAAAACTGAAAGAGACAATGGTGGGGCCCCAAGTGGAATAGGCAGGTGACCACCAATATCCACCTGGATCATACACTCATTACAGTTTATTTTTATATTTGTAGATGGAAGGTGAAGAAGAAGAAAACAATCAACACTGTGAACAAAATATTCTTGAAAATAAACCAAGTCATGGAAGTAGCTCTAGCAATGATAACAGTTCAAGCGAAGAATGATGATCATTATGTTTGGATATCAAAGCAAGGCGTTGTATTTTTTGAAATATTTGTCTGTGAAATCAGACATTTTGTTTAATGTAATGGACAATGTGTCCCAATTGAAAGACAAAGGGATACCAATAACTGTCCCATTTTGTATGACAAATATAGTCTTATATATATATATATATATATATATATATATATATATATATATATATATATATATATATATATATATATAAATTTATTCTATTGCGTTCTCCATTGTCGCTGTGAAATGTAACACCACTGATTAAATTTATGGATGATTAAATATTATAATGAAGAGATGTGAAATTGTTGGAAATGTTATCATTGATGGCAACTGAATTGGCAAAGAAGGAGCATCTAAAACAGTAACTATGAAAAGAGAAAAACAAGGCAGAGAACAACGGTCAGCAGACAAAGCAGTGTAATGAAGATGTGATGCGATATTTGTCTGTGCGATGCGATGAGATCGCACATCGCAATCAGCGAAAGAAACAGAGAGGCAGAGTATGTGATTGATCTGCGATGCGATGCGATATTTGTATGTGCGATGCGATGATATCGCACATCGCAATCGGTGAAAGAAATAGAGAGGCAAAGTATGCGATTGATCTGCGATGCGATGCGATGAGATCGCATATCGCAATCAGCGAAGAAACAGAGAGGCAGAGTAACGAATATGCGATGCGATGCAATGATATAAGGATATGGTTCCTACAGGGCAAGTGCATATTATAATATTCTGAAGGTTGGGTACAAAAGAGTTGAACAAACAGTGGCAATGTATGTATATATAAAACCTTATTCCGGGAATCATTACCCAGCTAGGCATCATATATATATATATATATATATATAAATAAATTCCGAGAATCGCCTACCCTGCTGGAGGATACTCTAAAGCTGGAACTTAAAAGCATATATAGAGCATTACATATTTCACAAAGGTCCAAAGTTTATATATAATTCATATGGAACCAAGCGATATTTGTTAATTTATTTCACATGAAGAGCAAAGTTCATATATATGCATAGACAGAACCTGGAGTACGGAGCTGGAATTTGATTGGACGTTTGATCACTGTTTAAAAACTACGAGTAGATTTGCGGATTTATTAACAATTGGGATTATAGTTATAAAATTCAAACATTTTGTTATGAAGTATGAAGGAAGCCCCCGAATTGAAATAATATTATATGGTGGAGATAAAAGACTACCTTTGGGACGATTCGCGCATGGAAGAACGAAGGTTGGGGTTTCAATTTGGATTGGTTTGATTTTTAATACGCTGGATTATCTATTTTGACCCCGTCCAGGAATACCATTAGCGGTTCGTGGTTTTGACTCATGGTTTTACTAAAGGCAAAACTATATAAGGAGAAGAGAAATAGAGAACGAGTTGCACGGGAGAAAGGGTTGATAATGAATGAATCTCTTTTAGAGATATCTTTATGAATAAACTCTGATATATCTGAATCTATGGCGCACCTGTGAATATGATGATTGATCAAGATCTTTATATCAGATGATGATTAATTCCTAGTTCATTCGACTGACGAAATCCTGAAGTACGTATAAGGGTTGTGAATGAATACTTCACTCTGAAGTATATCTGTATGGAATGGGTAACAGATTGCTGAATTAAGGATGCACCTCTGAAAGAAAAATAAATAAATAAATCTGGTGGCCTGCAAGGTATGTTGTGTGGATGAAGCGTGGTCCGCAGTAGATCTGAGGGTCGAAGCCTTCAGTGAGGGGGTTGTAGCTCCCTTCTATTAGTAGCTGGTAAACGATAGCAGGGGGTTGTAGCTCCCTTCCAGGAAAGGCTGGTAAACGAGAGAAGGTTGTAGCCTTCTGCAGATGGGTGTTTGCGTGCTGGTATGAGTCTGCACCAGCATAAAATTGTAAGAATTTTTCTTTATAACAAATATTGAAGATTGAGATTACAGCAGCGGTGGTTTTCTCCTGAATTAGGTTTCCACCTTAAATCATGGTTTTCATATGTGTTGTTGGTTTGTTCTTTATTTCTGTTCATGCTTACTGCTTATCTGATGAATGAATGATGCAATGATCTAAGTAAAGACATAATAAGATCTCTGGACATACAAGTTGGATACAGTAATGTAACATATGGTTTTAAGAGAAAGGAAAACTAAAAATTATCAGTTAGCTCTAAATACTGATTCACCCCCCCCCCCCCTCTCAGTATTTTTCCAATAGAAATTTGATGATATGATATAAAAAATTAATCCAAACATCACATTCAAATGCACTAATAAAAATCTAATTCATATGAATACTGTTATAAGATATATATGTGTCAAATTTTGATGAATAATGAATTTTAAAAAATCACAATAATTATGATATGATATAAAAAATTAATCCAAAAATCACATTCAAATGCATTAATAAAAATTTAATTGTGGTTTTTAAGGTTCTGTGGTTATAGTTTGATGAAGAGATCTCTAGATTATCGATAGTGTGATCAAACAACGGTCAACGTTTCGAATCCCAACGGGGATCCATATAAATATTTATATTTAATTAATATAAATATTGTTATAAGATGTGTCAACTTTTGATGAATAATGAATTTTAAAAAATCACAATAATTTCGTTATCACAGGTCGATGTTTCTAAAAATACAAAATGAACACCGGTGCGTTTGTATATTGTAGCGCACCAGTGTGTTTCTACGACCTATTGGCACTACAAAAATACCAATACCAATTGTAAATATCAGTGTGTTTGTCTGATACAGTGCACTGGTGTGTTTCTATAAGTCTACGTATCGGTGTGTTGAGACGACTTATGGGCACCGCACAAATCCCAAGACCAATTAGAACAACCCTGTGCGTTGTATCACCAACAATGAGCCCGATGTGGTTTTATACTTTGATGGCCTAGTGCATGCAGCTTCGACAACCCCGGGCCACCTTCTAAATGACACGCACCGGTGCGTTGAAACCTTACTAGTGCACCGATGAAAAAAACATTTGTAATAACCTCCGGCCACCTAGATTTTTTAGTTGTGTTGAATTTCCATTAAAAGCTCCTCCAAAACCTCTGTAACCATAAACGAATGTTGTATCAAATGTTTTTTTGACAATTTCAGCCAATTTTATAACACTAAAAACCTCCTTTATAACCTCCTCTAGAGGGTCTTTTCCTTGTAGTGCATGCATTGAAAGAATTGAAGACAAGACAGTTAAACTGAATAAATAGGAATACACTTTATTAGAAAAAACCAAAATAATACCTCAACCCGAAACAAAACACATACTACAATAAAAACAATAAAATAAACCTTATTGATACGTGCATGAATTGAAAGAGCAATGATAAGAATCAGGAAAGAAGGAAAGTGCGAGAGAAAATCAAACTGTACACTCTATATTATATTAGGTAAATAAAATTATAAAATTGGTGGATAGAAATATTTGATGGGTTAGGAGAGTGATAATATTTCACCCACCTCATTGTAATAAACTTACATATATAATAAATTTTACCAAATCAAGTAGGTCTATGTCTCATCACTCAACTAAGTTACTAAAATTACATCATGGAAGAATAGCCTACCCTCAAAAGCAAGCTTTGATACGAAGAAAAAAATGGGTTATTATGAGTATTGGCTCCATTTTTTGTCTGCCTCCTACACCTTGTTTGAATGGCTTTTATAAATTTCTCATTCAATCTAATTCAACACCTTATAAGTTATATGTTGTTTTATGTCATGTAGATTTCTCTTGGTTCAGAATCTAGCTTTTATAATGAACATGGAAAATTTTTCCTGGACAATAAACCTCGAAACTTGGTATGATTTTCTACAATATTGCCTAGTAACAGGGTTAGAAGACAAATTTTTGAGTTTTCTGAGTTAATGAAGAAATTATTAATCCTTTTAAACTTTTCTATGTATCACCAAAAGCAAAACAAAAGTAGGGCTTGTTACATATATCTAACAAGAGATCCTGTTAACCCCAACTCTGTAATTAATGGCAGTTGAATGCTTGGGCTACCTGATATATATCACATAAAGTGGACAAGGTTTAATCAAAGGCACTCCCCTCCCTAAACAAGGAAGCAAGAAGCCAATTAATGGTCATTTTGCAGATGATTCCTCACATCCCGAAGGAACATGAATGAGTGGAATAAATTATGGATTGACTAAAACCTACCTTCAAATCCTTTGATGGATGCTTAATTTTTTCTTCTCCAACAAAATCCTCTCCTCTCCAACAACAAAAGCAACAAAGAATGCACGAAGCTTAGAACAACATGGTGATTTTCAACTCCAAGAATTCAAGGCCACATGAAGAAATTGTTGATATCTTTGAAAAACATACATGTGATTCTGAATCTTTCAAATGCTCCAACTGTTAAAAAAATTCTATCTGTTTCACAATTGTAACATCTAGTTCTTAAAGGTGGAAAATTCATAAGAAAATGGCCTTGCAATAAATAACTAAAATAGACAAATTTTTAATAAGAAATGAAATTTTAATCGGTTCAAACTTACTTTATTTGTCTCTTTCAACTCAATTTCCAAGTGCTTAATATGGTTTATAGACTCATTCAACATTTTTTATTCTTCAAGTGGAATTTGGGGAGGTTTTTCAATTAGCTGACTAAAAATTTATTCCATGTTCTCAAGGCACTCCAATAGTGAAGGAAAAATATCATTTTCATTAATATCTTGCTTGGACATATGATCTGATTTCTCCTTGGGTGTTGAATCCAAATTCCCCCTAATATTGGTAGAGTAATCTTCTCTATTTGAAACTTTTCTCCTCTCTACATCAACAAAAATGAAGTGGGAAAATGCTAGACAATTCACAAGAAAAGTCACCAATATTGTCTTTATCCAACCAAACAAACTTTCTTGATGATATTTATTTGCATCCTTGAACAACAAGGTTTTTGGAAAATAAGTGAAATAATAACATAGATTAGATATTAACAAAATATTCCACTGGAAAGGTATGATAAATCATTCATTATTACTAAAAAGGTAAATAATGCCACTTAAAAGTTAGTGGTGACTGTTGATAAAACTAAACCCTATATATATTTTTTTAATTATTTTAAATTTTGAAGAAATAATTATCTAAATGTGTTAATAATCTGTCCATTTATATAGATTTACAAAACGTCAAGGGGCTCGTTATCCAATTAGGATCAATGGTGAAAGAGTTATAGAAGTAAGAAACAAAATAATGTGAGAGGTGAACCTCATTAATATATATATATATATATATATATATATATATATATATATATATATATATATATATATTATGAAACGCTCCAATAAGCTTTTGCAAGAGGGAATACAGGAATCGACGACGTTTAAAAGAGAAGTTTTCCTTAATGAATGAAATCATATCCCATGTTGCTATTGTTGTTATTGCCAAAGTAAATTTAAACACATTATTTATAGATGAATAAGAAGTGGTATTCAATAGAAATAAAAATGCTTAAGGTAATGGAAGGAAGAAAGGAAAATAATGCTAGAATGTGCCCCTAGTATTATTTTTAAATTAAAATCCTTCAAGCCCAAAGTGGGTGGTTATTGATACAGGTCCATGTCACTAGGGTAAATTAAATTCACGAGGAATACTCTATAGATACATCTATTTGTTCATGCACATGTTTCTTATTATTCTAAAAGCAAGAGTAATTTTTCCAACCTCTGTTCATAGATTTAAAAAAAAAACAAAGCTTAAGTGATAGTAAAGGCCATTAATTAAAAAACAAATAAATAAAGCATGTCGTGTTTTCCAAAGTCTCTAGTATTTGAATATTTGTGACAAGAAAAATGAGATTCACCTCTAGCATAGTATTTTAAGGGTATAGCTTTAATGAGAAATTTTTGGATTAAACTATAATGAGGTTCACCTCTCGCATTATTTTAACCAAATATGAGATTCAACTCTAGCATGGGTTCCCTGTGAAAATTTTCCAAACCTTATGCGACATAGTGAAGGAAGACTCAATAGTGGTAGTAAATGAATCAAGAAGGTCCAACCATATGGTTTAGGCTTTAAACACTACCTTTCTAACTTCTAGACTAAAAAATGACTAAACTGAAACATTTTTAAAATTTAGACCAATTAAATTTTTCAACACAACATATAAAATCAAGACATAAATTATAGCTAAGTTGCGCGAAACATGGAAATGTGGGAACACCTAGAAACTTACCCCCACACCCCCCGCCCCAAAAAAAAAAAAATGGGTACATGAGCAAAAGGCAGTCTATAAAAAATACATACATACATACATACATACACACATATATATATATATATATATATATATATATATATATATATATATATATATATATATATATATATATATATATATATATATATATAGTTTTCTATTTTTAAATCAATGTAGTTGACATTCTGTTGGTGAAAATATTGTCAAGACTTTGAAAAGGAAATATATTTTAAATATCGGAATTTTTTTTGCCAAATATCACAAAATATTAGCAAAATTTAAAAGACAAAATGAGTGAAAAGAATCCAAAAAAAGTGATTCGACCGCCCATGGGCAAGTGATATTTTCGATTTCCATTTGATATTATCGTGATAATATCACCATCTAAATGTCATGACATTTACCAACAATAATATCGGCTAGTGTAAAAATCATAATTTCACGATATCATCACAATATTAGCAACATTATTTTAAATAAAACATTATCTTACAACAAAATAATAATGATCCACAAATGATACTTTAGAAACACAGGTCTATATTAATTGTCATAGAAGTTTTCCTAATGCAAAATCTCATAAGTTTTATGGTCTTGACCAATCCCCTACCCTCATACATGATCTAGAATCCACTGGAAATGCTACAATCCTACAAACATTAAAATCCTAAAAACAGTTAAGTCCACTTAAAGTTTGACTGAGATACGAACTAGTTTCTCCATATGAAGTACAATGAGGTTGGAACCACTCTCTAATTCCTTGAAAAAATTAATGATAATGCTAAACATTTCAGTAAAATGATAAAAAATGGAAATAAAGGTGAATCTCAAATTTTAAAGGATAGAAAAGATCAGGAAAAAAGGAAAATGTCAACCTTTAATATAACCATTAATTATGAAGGTGACATACCCCTAAAATCTCGATCTCCTATCCCTTATCCCTGTGGGCCTGGAACAACCAAAAAGGTCCTCAAAATTTCACTAAAAATGACAAAAATACATTGGAAACACCATAAAATATGGATGGTGGAATTTATAATATGTTTTGCATGCATTTTGACCTTTTGAGGTGTTTTGGGTACTAAGACATGGCCAAACTAGGCATTTCCTACAAAACATGGAATTAAAGCTAACATACTCAAATACATACTTCCCAAACATGTCTCTTACAAGCAATCATAGTTTATCACAGAAATAAAAAATAAAAAATTATTGGACTAAATTGTTATAGCTCAAGAACTAGTCATTCTCCCCACATTAGCACAAGATGAAACATGCTAATTAAATTATATATGGCAAAAAATTTAGAACAAATTAAGTTGGGTGTGTGTTAAAATATTCCTACAATAGTTTGTCTATGATTAAATCCTCTTCAACTTTCTTCTGAAGTAACACGTGAATCAAATATGGAGGAATCTTGAGGCCTTATCCCTTTATTCTTGTGGCATGAGCCTCAACTAGATGTCTCTTGAAGTCCATAACATCCCAATGTTTCGAAAATATGAAGGTGGTTTCCTCTAGTGACCCAGCCCCACACCATCAGTCACACATGGTACACTAAAAAGGAAAAAACATTTAGCAGAATTGAAAATGAGTATAAAATGCCTCAATCCAAGTCACAAATGTTTTTTTGAATTTTCTTCCATATATCCCCACTTCTCTCATAGAAAATATTTCACAAAATTTCACTTCAAAAGAGTTCAACTCAAAATTACTCACCTAGGCCACCCCCTTGTTAATTGAGGTCATTAAACTAGGAAATAGTCAAAAGTTGTCAGTAAACTAAAATACAAGCTCCATTAAAGTACCATAGATGGCTTACTAATGGAAAGACACTCCTAACCAAGACAATCATGCAAGCATTGCCAGTGTACAACTGCTCACCAGTCCTTTCCCCATAGACAACAATATTAGATATGAACAATGCTTTGGGATGGTATGAACACAAAGTGAAAGGGAATTTCTTAGCTTTGGGAAGATCAATAAATCTCTGAAATCCAACTATAGTTGACATGTTGTCAAGAGAAAACGAATGTGGGTTACAATCCTCTCAAAAATACAAATTTCCAACCTTCACCCTAATGATAAAGGAAGACTTCAACAAGCACAAAAGGTAAAAAAGAATTGGATCAATCTAACATATGCCTCCAAATAAATACATCGCCAACTACTTTGAAAAGCAAAACCTATCTAGAATGTTTCTAGAAAGATTCAATGGCTAAAGGAACTCTCTTGCAAATATTAAACACCAAAGACAAGTGAAGATATGGATAATAGCAAAGAACTATATAAAATGTTGATACTTAGCTAGAAGAATAAATCCCACCATACCTATGATTGTGGAACAAAGAAACAAAATCAAAACCACCTTACCATACGCAGTTCAGAAAGGTTTTTCTAATTTGGTATCAAAACACAACACAACAGAAAAGGATAAAGTGGAAGAGATAGTAGGATTTGGACCCAAAAATCCATGTTCCTTTACATGGTAGCCAAACACAAGTCCCTACATAGGAGTATCTAAGAAAAACGAGAAGTATGCATTAGCATGTTCCTTGTGAATAGATGTGGAAGAAAACAATATGCCACTTTCTTCTCACTTATTCTCTTTCCAAATTGGGAAAAAATTTAGGGCAGAGAAATATAGAAAGCCAATGGGTGAAAATCCCGATATACAACTAAGGAAAAGTTGCAAGAAAACTTCACAATTTTTTTTAATAATTTGAAGCATCTCTGAGCAAAAGGATCATAGACCCCAAGATCGATATTGCAATCAATGATTGAAATTTTTCGTAGCAAAAGTAAATGTTGAAACACCCCTATAAACTCAACAACCACTAAGAACTTTCATAAACATTCCTTCAACCTATAGATGAATATCCCAAATTATGATTTCTAAGGCAAGGTGAACATGCAAACAAGATTACATTTACCTTTAATTTATAGCACATTCAAAAGTATGAGGTTGAATTAAATGTGGCCCTACAAAAATTAAACAAGGCAGCCCATAGATGGGATGAGATTGCTCTAAAAAAACCCTCGAGGGGACTTTGGTGAGTTTGAAGATATATTAATTCAACAAGAAAATCTTAACTTAGACAAGCCTTATGATGTTCACCTCATGCACCTATTCCAAAAAACATAAAAGTTACCAAGAATACACTAATAAGTTCCATGTCTTTAATTTAAAGGAAAAAATCTTCACATATCTAGTGCAAAATATCTACACCTCAAATCTAAGGCCAAAAATCCAAATTCAAGTTTGAATGTTTGAACCCAATTCTTTGGACAGAGAAGTTATTGTAGTTAGAAGTTAATGATTATATTGATGGTATAAAGTGGAAGGATATGCATATTATCAATGGGCCAAGGAGGAAAGAAACCCCGAAATATCATAACAAAATAATTCTAGTCATTAATGTGTCCAAAAATAAAACCCCTCAACTTCAAACCCTTGCTATGAATGTTATCAGCTTTGTATAAGACACACATTTACAATCTTCATAAACTTTTGATGGTTGAAGATCTATGCCAATTAAAGCCTTTTATCTTGATACTTTTGAACACTTCCCATTCAACATCCCAATCCATAAGCACATGGTAGAAGAAAACACCCTCAAAAATGACTTTGATGACATATATATTGCAATATGATTCTATTGTGTTGAGGTAGTTTATATATCCTTCTCAACACACTCATATTATATGGAATTCCAAAGATACTGCAAACCTATATGGTGGAATTCCACTCAATTCCCACAAAATTCCAACATAACAAAGATTTGTAACATGTTAATGAGCTTGAACACTAAACACCCCACACTTGTTCACCTTTGCCTACAACACCTCTAGTAACACCCTAGCTCCTCCAAATAGTGCATTTGAGAGGAGTCTCTTTCGAGAGGAAGAAGCAGAGAAGTTACCCAATAGAGATAATCATTCAGGGAGGGTAGGAATGTAATAAGAGGGGGTGAGTGTGAATGATTAATAAGAAATTAAGGTGTTGTCCATAATGCAATGCATGGATAATACGAAAAGAAGGTAGGCCAATATTATCGAAACTTGAGGATTTTTGAGTTGTAGCCCTGGCTGTAAAGTGGCTTCCACAAATATTGAAAACCATTAATCCTTTGCACTCACGCCCTGGTACACACGGGTGGGTGATAAATAGCAGCAAGGTGCTCCCATTCGGCCTAGACCCCTAATAGGATCTCACTGTTATTGTTTCTTCTGAATAGGATCTCACTGTCAACATGGATCCCGCCCCTGCGAGTGCTTCCTATTTTCCAATTCTACACAACCCTCTTCCCTCTAGCATCGCGTCCTCACTCATTGATTGTTCCTCTTCTACTAGTTCTCCAAGTCGTCGTTGATCCATATCTCCCATTTTGAACCCTGAGCTTTATCCTGCACCCTCCTCCATTATCTGACACCCTATATCTGTAAACCCATCTCCTCTTAATCTTGATGAGACAGTAATTGATTTTTCTCCAGTTCCACCCTGTCCTTCCTCGTTTTGAATACCCCATCTGCGTAACCCAGTTGCCTTCACGGTAGACATTCAACTCCCCACGTCTATGTTGAAAATATTAAAGTCACCTGCTAGCCTTTGAGCAGGAAGAAAAGAGTACAGAGGCAGCAGCAGTAGAGTTTGAGTGCAAAGCACTGTGTATTAAAGAGGAATGGGAAGAACCGTAAGGTTGAAATCAATGTTGATGGGCCGCAGCCACAATTGCAGAGGAGAATCAATTTTTGTTATGGGCGTAGCCATTTTTTGCAGAGGAATGAAGACTTTCGTAGTTCCAAAATACGGAAGAACAGATTTTATTAAAAATAGTCCTTTCGGGCTTTTAAGCCCTCAACAACCAGAAATGAAGAAATTGTTTAAACAACGAAAGACTTAAAGTTTTTTGAAAAGGTATGATAAGTGGTCCCCACCACTTAAGCGCTAATCACAATCGCAAGTTCAACTTGTAGTGTCTTGTTGATGTGAAGATTTGCGATGTGATCACAGTCGCAATCGCAAATCACAACATATATATATTTCAAAGTCCAAGTGTCTTGTTGATATGGCAGAGTTCCGCAAGCGGAATGTTTTGATATAATATACAACCAAACCTTTTATTATAATCGCCCTCCACCACAGCCGAGGCCCGTGGGTCCACAGACCACGCGGCAATTCAATATACAATCACAAAGTTTCAATCGGCGGCCTTTTTGTTTATGCCCCAATCACATTAACCAAAGGGCGGACCCAATGGAATTATGTGACGGAGCTTATTTTCCAATCGCATCTGCTTCCAAATCACAATCGGAAGCTCTTTTGTTTTGGGCCTGATTGCATTATCAAATCGTAGAACCGATTTATTATATCTGGCGGAGTTAAAACTCTCGTCGCATCTGGACTATCAATCGCAATCGGAACTTTAGGTCGATTGTTTGTTTTATTGAAGTTCCGGACCCGATGCACAACTATATGGCGGATTTAATTTTGGTCCATCGCATCCGACTTGCAATCGCAATCGGAACTTTTGTTTGGTGCATTTGTTTTGTTTAGTCGCGGACCCGATGATTGTTATACAATGGATTTAAGTTGTTTTATCGCGCATTCAAAGCACAATTGTTAAATGGGCCCCCATGTTTTATTTTTTAAAAATAGACTTTAGTTTTATTTATAATATAGTTTGTAATGCTATTTTTAATGAGCGTGGCATATAAAAGCCAAAAAGGCCTGAGATCCTGTGTATTGAAATGTTTTGTTTTGTTTATCACAACAGTGCTGGAAATGAAAAACACAGTAGCGTATATTTTGAGAGAGACAGAGAATTCTTAGGTGTGCACTGTGTGATAGCAGCAGTCACTATTTTTGGTTATCCCTCTGTTAGAGGAAGAATTTGTAACATTTTTTGAAGGAATAAAAGTTTTTTTTAAGAGTTGAAACTCTGTCTCCTGTCAAGAAATCTTAATATTTTCTCTGTGTTGAAGAGGGGAGTTTACTCTCTCCATTTTTTGTTCTGGAATTCTCAGAAATTCCAACATGGTATCGGAGCTAGTTTAGGCTCTTTAAAGCTTTCAAAGAAGCTGAAAGAAGAAGAAGACTTGTTGCAGCATTTCTCCAGCAGTGTGAAAGCTCAACAGAAGTCAAAGTTCAGGTATTTCTCAAAAGAAAACAGAGTTGTTGTTTTTTGTTTAAAAGAGTTTGTTCTTTCAGAGAAGGAAAGACAATTTTTTTAAGTTCAAAGTTCAGTTTAAAAGAAATGGTTGGACCAAGTACAGGTATGAGTATTGGAAATGCTCAGCTTCCACAATTTAATAGAAAGAATTATGATTATTGGGCCATTACCATGAGAGCCCTGTTTGTCTCACAAGACTTATGGGAATTTCTAGAAGATGGTTTTGTTGAACCAGCTGATGAACAGGATTTTATTGCCTTAACTCAAGCAAAGAAGGATATATTGAAGAGAAATATAAAGAATGAATCTAAAGCCCTCTACTATTTGTATCAAGCAGTGCATGAGAGTGTGTTTCCAAGGATAGCAGCAGCTAAGAGATCCAATGATGGATGGGAAACTCTGAAAGTAGCCTATCAAGGTATGGAGAAAGTGAAAACAACAAAACTTCAGTTGCTGAGGAGAGATTTTGAAACTCTCTGCATGAAAGAGTCAGATAATATAGACACATTTTTTACACATGTCATTGGGATGGTAAATCAGATAAGGTCCCATGGAGAAACTCTTGAAGAAAGAAGGATTGTGGAGAAACTTTTGAGGAGCTTACCCTCAAATTTTGATGTTATAGTTACCACCATAGAAGAGACCAAAGATCTCTCAAAGTTCACGGTAGATGAACTTCATGCCTCACTGATAACTCATGAACAGAGATTGAGCAGAGATGAAAACTCATCTCTAGAGCATGCCTTCAAGACCTAGATGCCTTCAGGAAGAGGAAAAGGTCAAGGCAGAGGAAGAGGAAGAGGCAGAAGTCAAAATAGAGGTGGAAGGAACAGCCCTTCACATTCACATGGAAGGAGAAACAGTCAAAATCAGAGCCACTGTCATTGCGACAGCCAACAAGGTGGACACCAACATGCGCATGGACAAAGGTATGACAAATCCAATGTCCAATGTCATTATTGCAAGAAATATGGGAACTATGCCAATGAATGTAGAAAGAAGCAAAATGACATGAAAAATAGGTAGAATGCTAATGTAGCAAAAGAAGAAAAGAACCCAAGTAATGTGTTGTTAACATGTAATGTAGCACAAGATAGAGAAGATGATGTTTGGTTCTTAGATTCAGGATGTAGTAATCACATGACTAGAAACAGAGCAATGTTTGCCAATCTAGATGAAGAGGTTAAATCAAAAGTAACCACAGGGACTGATACTAAGATCTCTGTAAAATGAAAAGGCAATGTTAGTATTCGAGCAAGAAATGGTGAGCAAAAAATTTGTTCCAGATGTGTATTATGTTCCAGGTTTGAAGTGTAATATTTTGAGCGTTTGGCAGCTCATAAACAAAGGTTACAATGTAATTTTCAAGGATGATGTGTGCACAATAAAAGATATACCTCTAAGAAAGAAGATAATTGCTGAAATACAAATGACTAGAAATAGAATGCTTCCGCTCAAGCTCAACACTGACTTGAAGGGAAAAGGAAAGAGCATAGCAGTTGTAACACAAGAAGCCTTTCAGAAGGAAGAAAAAGATGAAAATTGGTTATGGCACCTGAGATTTGGAAATCTCAATTTCAGAGGATTAAATTTGTTGCACAGAAAAGGAATGGTAAGAGGTTTGCCATTGATTGAGAAGCCTGATGGCCTATGTGAAGGCTGCATCTTTGGAAAGCAACACAGATAAAATTTTCCATCAGGGAAAAGCATAAGGGCGAAAGCACCCTTAGAGATCATTCACTCAGATTTATGTGGGCCGATGTAGACAGCATCAGTTTCAGGCAGCAATTACATGCTGACCTTGATAGATGATTTCACAAGAAAAGTGTGGGTTTATTTTCTGAAATATAAGAGTGAATTTTTTCAGAAATTTTTCCATTTTAAAGCTCTTGTAGAGAAACAGAGCGGGCTGCATATTAAATTTCTTAGAACTGATAGAGGAGGAGAATATATATCAAAGGAATTTCTACGATTTTGCAGAGAGAATGGCATACACAAGAAATTTACCACAAGGTACACACCACAACAGAATGGAGTTGCTGAAAGGAAGAATTGAACCATAATGGAAATGGTGAGAAGCATGCTAAAGGAAAAACATTTCCCGAATGAGTATTGGGTAGAAGCAGCAAACTGTGCTGTGTATATTTTAAATAGATGCCCTACAAAAGTTGTGATGAACAAAGTTCCAGAAGAAGCGTGGAGTGGCAGAAAACAGGGAGTCACCCACATGAGTGTTTTTGGATGTGTGGCATATGCACACATTCCTAACAAGTTGAGGAATAAGTTGGATAGTAAGGGGGAGAAGTGCATCTTCCTTGGATATTGTGAAGATTCCAAAGGATACAGATTGTATAACCCATCCACAAAGAAGTGTGTAATAATTAGAGATGTGCAGTTTATTGAAGAGGAATCATGGGATGGAAGCATAGAGAAAACAGTCAATGTTAAAAGTTGTTTATCTCATGATGAAGATGAGGAAGATGTGATTGAAATTAACAACTCGTCGGCAGCACAACCTCCACCAACATAAGGACAGCAAGGGACACCTCGAGCAGCAGAGAGAACACCCTTGAGAAGAAATGGGAATGCATCTCCAAGAACACCACATGGAGCAGATTCAAGTGCTTCTTCAAGCACGACTACACCAAATGAAAGAGGAACAAATTTCAGAAATATTAATGAGATTTATGAGCAGGAAGTGGAAAATGAAGGTATGAATTCCTTATTTGCTTTGTATTGTCAATTTGATGACCCTATTCATTTTGAAGACGCTATTAAAGATAGAAAATGGATAGAAGCCATGGATGATGAAATTAATACCATAGAAAAGAACAAAACATGGGAGTTGGTTGATCTCCCAGATGGTAAAGAAGTCATTGGAGTTAAATGGGTCTATAAGACCAAAAGTAATGTTGAAGGTAAAATAGAAAGACACAAGGCCAGACTTGTTGTCAAGGGATATAAGCAGAAGCATGGGATATATTATGAGGAAAATTTCGCACTGGTTGCAAGAATGGAAACCGTGAGAGCAGTGTTGTCCATAGTAGCACAAAACAAGTGGAAAGTTTACCAAATGGACGTAAAGTCAGCATTCCTAAATGGAGTGTTAATGGAAGAGGTCTACATTGAACAACCTCTCGGATATGAAAAGAAAGGCCAAGAGCACAAAGTTTGTAGATTGAAGAAAGCCCTTTATGGGTTGAAGCAAGTGTCAAAAGCGTGGTATAGTAGAATAGACTCCTATCTACTAGAAAATAGATTTGAAAAGTGTGAGGGAGAACCCACCCTCTACATCAAAGAAAAGGATGGTAAAATGTTAATTGTAGTTTTATATGTTGATGATGTTATTTTCACAGGTAATGATGACTACCTTATTGAAAATTTTAAAACAGTCATGAAAGAAGAATTTGAAATGACTGACATGGGTTTGTTGAGATACTTCTTAGGAATAGAAGTAGAACAAGATGAAAATGGGATTTTATTTCACAAGAAAAGTATGTAAATGAAGTGCTTGAAATATTTAATATACAGGAGTGCAAAGCTGCAATTACTCCCACAGTAATGGGATTGAAGTTGAGTAAAGATGATAACAACAAGGATTTTGATCCAAGTTTGTATAAAAGCATAGTTGGCAGCCTCATGTATTTGACTGCAACTAGGCTGGATATTATGCATGCTGTTAGTTTGATTTCCATATTTATGGAGAAGCCAAAAGAAACACATTGGCAGGCAGCAAAGAGAATTCTGAGGTATGTTAAAGGAACTAAAAGATTTGGTATTTTATATACTACTTTAGAAAATTTAGAGTTAGTTGGATACACTGATAGTGATTGGGCTGGAAGTGTAGATGATCAGAAGAGCACTTTTGGTTATGTTTTTCACATGGGTTCAAGAGTCATTTTATGGGCTTCTAAGAAACATTCGATTGTAGAATTATCTACAGTAGAGTCAGAGTATGTGGTAGCTACAGAAGCAGCATGTCAAGCAATTTGGATGAGAGTGATGTTGAGAAGTTTATGCCAAGAACAGGTAAAAGGGACAATGATTTATTGTGACAATAGCTCAGCTATTGCATTGTCAAATAATTAAGTGTTTCATAAGAGAAAAAAACACATAGATACAAAGTTTCACTATATTAGAGAATTGGTGAACAATGGAGAAATTGTTTTACAACATTGTAGAATAGAGGAGAAATATGCAGATATTTTAACAAAACCATTGGGGCAGAAGACATTTGAATTTTTAAGAAAATTCTTGGGTGTAATTGATAACCCAGCAGCTGACTTTAAGGGGGAGTGTTGAAAATATTAAAGTCACCTGCTAGCCTTTGAGCAGGAAGAAAAGAGTACAGAGGTAGCAGCAGCAGAGTTTGAGTGCACAGCACTGTGTATTAAAGAGGAATGGGAAGAACCGTAAGGCTGAAATCAATGTTGATGGGCCGCAACCACAATTGCAGAGGAGAATTAATTTTTGTTATGGGCGTAGCCATTTTTTGCAGAGGAATGAAGACTTTCGTAGTTCCAAACTACGGAAGAACAGAGTTTATGAAAAATATTCCTTTCGGGCTTTTAAGCCCTCAACAACCAGAAATGAAGAAATTGTTTAAACATCGAAAGACTTAAAGTTTTTTGAAAAGGTATGATAAGTGGTCCCCACCACTTAAGTGCTAATCGCAATCACAAGTTCAACTTGCAGTGTCTTGCTGATGTGAATATTTGTGATGCGATCACAGTCGCAATCGCAAATCGCAACATATATATATTTCAAAGTCCAAGTGTCTTGTTGATATGGTAGAGTTCCGCAAGCGGAACGTTTTGATATAATATACAACCAAACCTTGTATTATAATCGCCCTCCACCACAGCCGAGGCCCGTGGGTCCACAGACCACGTGGCAGTTCAATATACAATCACAAAGTTTCAATCGACGGCCTTTTTGTTTATGCCCGGATCACATTAACCAAAGGGCAGACCCGATGGAGTTATGCGACAGAGCTTATTTTCCAATCGCATCCGCTTCCGAAACACAATCGAAAGCTCTTTTGTTTTGGGCCCAATTGCACTATCAAATCGTGGACCCGATTTATTATATATGGTGGAGTTAAAACTCTCATCGTGTCTGGACTATCAATCGCAATCAGACCTTTAGGTCGATTATTTGTTTTATTGAAGTTCCGGACCCGATGCACAACTATATGGTGGATTTAATTTTGGTCCATCGCATCTGACTTGCAATCGCAACCGAAACTTTTGTTTGGTGCATTTTTTTTGTTTAGTCGCGGACCTGATGATTGTTATACAATGGATTTAAGTTGTTTGATCGCGCGTTCAAAGCGCAATTGTTAAATGGGCCCGCATGTTTTCTGTTTTAAAAATAGACTTTAGTTTTATTTATAATATAGTTTGTAATGCTCTTTTTAATGAGCGTGGCATATAAAAGCCAAAAAGGCCTGAGAGCCTGTGTATTGAAATGTTTTGTTTTGTTTTTCACAACAGTGCTGGAAATGAAAAACACAGTAGCGTATATTTTGAGAGAGACAGAGAATTCTTGGGTGTGCACTGTGTGATAGCAGCAGTCACTATTTTTGGTTATCCCTCTGTTAGAGGAAGAATTTGTAACATTTTTTGAAGGAATAGAAGTTTTTTTTAAGAGTTGAAACTCTGTCTTCTGTCAAGAAATCTTAATATTTTCTCTGTGTTGAAGAGGGGAGTTTACTCTCTCCATTTGTTGTTCTGGAATTCTCAGAAATTCCAACAGTCTACCAGCTTGCAGGGTTGTTCTTGAGTTCCTATTATTCTATCTCTGACCCTTCGGCCCTGCATTCCAATGTATCCTCCCTCGTTCCCACTCATAATTCGAGCTATGGTATGAACCCTTCTTCCGCTCAAGATTTTTCCCCCACCTCCAATATGGGGGGTTCCTTTGGTTCCTTTTCTTATTTGAGTAGTTCCTTTGGTCCTCTCAATGATTATATTAAGTTTTATGTATTCTATCATATTCATAATAATCATTTTATATACCAGAATAATCAAAATAATTTATTTAATAATAGTAATAATAAGAATAATAATAACAACGACTACTACTAGCATATCCCGGAAGGTGGGAATGGGACGCAAAATTGAATCAAGATGGCTATATTGTTTAAATATATGGTAATTATTTTTTATGGTCCATAAACAAATAGAAAATCCATTGAACACATCCTATGAATAATTTATTTAAAATATTATGTATAAGGTTAAGTGACAGTTGATATATGGTAGGAGTATGTGGTGGAGGAGATTGTGATATGTGTAGTTGATCCATATTGTATCACTATATATTTTTTCATCCATATAGATATTTTCAGAGTATAAAATTGGTGAAATCATCTTATATGAACAATTTTATCAAAGGATAATGCCTCGTGAATGAAGGAAATGTGAAGGTGAAGAGGTGATGCAAGGGGGTGTTGCATTGGATGGATAAGTAGAGTACATTTCATTATGGAACATAGACCAATCAAGAGATGAAAAATAGTTACTTGCAAGGAAAAACATCAACCAAATTACTTTTATTAAATTACATATGTTGGTGTTTGAGAGGCTCTAGATAGAAGATGAAACTCATCAACCCTATTTGTTGTTTCTAATGGATTTCTAAGAACAATGTAGTAGTGATATATAAATAGAATATTCTAAGGACTATTAGAAATGGTATAATTGGAGGGTTGTTGCTATGTATAAGGATATTTTGTAGGCAACTAATATGATTCAATTAGAGGCTAGAAACCATTGACTTAGATAAGATACAGAGTTAAAAGTGCGTAAGAGGGTCATCACTTCAAAAAATTGCACCAACAATGACTCATTGAATTCCAATAATAAACTCTCAAGATTGGAATTCCATCAATAATGCATATAAATTCATCCATAGGAGGATGAGGAAAAACCTACTAGTGGAGATGGTCATTTCAACACCAAACCTTTTGAGTACTCCTTGTATGATATCTAATTTTAAATCCAATACATGAATAGTTGAATTATATTTTAGTGCTTGGAGTTAGGTATCTATTAAATTTTCCTTTGAGCCACATCTATGCCATACTATTTTTTCAAGGGACCTTTTTCATCAGGGAATGTCCAAACAAGAAAAGGACCAAAGGACCAACATTTCTTCCTCAATTGCGATTCTATAGTTGTTAAACTTTTTATGTTGTAAAAATGGCTAGAGATGGTTTGTTTTTGAATGAAAATTGGCACATTCAACTCACAGTGAAAAATATTTAAAGAATTAAGCAAATTATCATCATCTTCATGTATTCCATGAAAATTCCTTACCTTTGAGAAGTGTGTTTTTTGAAACAACCATACATATATAGTGTTCCATAAATTAGGTAGTTTGAAATATGGTTTGTGTTCTCATGTCATTCCTAATAGCACCACCCCAAAGTCTGATCTCTTTGTGCACATGGAGGGTCCCTAGTCAAGTTGGACCCAAAATGTCTATAGCAGTGTCAAAGTCATATCAATCCATTGTAGCCTCGCACTCTCTATAATTTCATATATACAAATCCAAATACACATGTTACACATATGGATGTATTATCTAAAGTTTCACATCAACTCAAATGAAACTGCTCACCATCAATCTGTGATGGGCCACATAATATTGATATGGGCAGTATGTGGCTAATATTATAGTGAATGAGAGCTTGCGCTAGATTGGAGGCCTAGATTCCCAAATAATTCTAATCCTCTATCGGTCCACAAGTGTAAGGTTTTTTTGTAACCTCAATCCCCTTGTGCCATCAATCATTTGTTTGAAGGCCTAAATTTTGCAGGGTTGAAAAAAAAATCTATTAAGGGAAATTGTGTTTTGGATTTGCAAATGGTTAGATCGATTAATGCATTGTCCAAAACCAACCTGTTTAAAATCGATTGAAACTTCCTCTACAACTGATCAAGTTTTAATGGATACAAGAACTACAACTCAATGGCTCTAGCAGGCACTATCGATAATCACATGCTACTACCCCTTCAATAGAGGCACAACTCTTATATTTGTCAGACAATTGATTCATTTTTTGCGAAAGAAGGGAACTAAGTGGAGGCCTAGATGGGGATTTTGTCTTTGGAGTTTATAAATAAATACAAGCAAAGTTCCAAATCAATCATTATCCTCTTTGGACAATACTAACTATAAGTCTATTAACATGAAGAAACTTATAATTCTGATAAACATTGAATCTGACCACCTTGAATTGAATTAATGATTGAATGATAAAGACATAAATGGAATTTTTGCATTGTTTACATTCATTTCTTTATATTCAACGCCATTCATGCTTTTCATTTCAGTTGCTAAAAGAAAATACATGAATCGCAACAAGCATTTTCACAAACATGTCCTTATATTCAATTTCATTCATGTATTCATATTCAATTCAATTCAGGGTAGTCGGATTCCATTGAAAACCAATAAAGTGTATTTAATCAAATTCCATAGAAGACCAATAAAATCTCCCCTTATTCAATGTCTAAATCATTATATCTCCTCATTGATTTATGTTCAACTGTCTTACCACATACTCTTCCCAATCTATTTTGGTTTTACTCATTTTTCTTATTCCTCTTAGCCTATCTTCATATCTCTATTGCAAATTCATAATCCTTGCTTCGCTCCTCTCTCACATAAGCCCTATTACCCAATCATTTTTTACCTTATAGTCATTGATTAATTAACTATTAATATTTCATATATTTTTCATGATTTTCCTTCCTCTCTTGCTTAATTTTAATTAGTATTAATTAAAATGTTTCTATATTTTCTTTCTTTGCTTTCCCTTCCCTCTCCAAAATATTACTCTCAAAGTTAATATTATTTGATTCCTTGCTTTTATGAAAATCCATATTTAGATGGAACTCAGAATTGATTTAAATCTCATCTTAAGGAACATATAGCTAATATGACCCACAACTACATCTCCAAATCAAAGATAACTAAGTGTTTCTTTAAATCTAAGAACCTATTCTTTGATGAAAACCAAAGTCAAAATACTATTCTACACATCTTGCATCATTTGAGAAACCCTCAGAATTGAAAAGGATCCCATAATTTTAACAAGGAAATATCCCCTTATTCAATGTCTAAATCATTATATCTCCTCATTGATTTATGGTCACCTCTCTTAACACATACTCTTCCCAATTTATTTGGGTTTTACTCGCTTTTCATATTCCTCTTAGCCTAACTTCATATCTCTGTTGCAAATTCATAATCCTTGTTTTGCTCCTCCCTCACATAAGCCATATTACCCAATCATTTTTTACCTTATAGTCATTGATTAATTAATTATTAATATTTCACATATTTTTAATGATTTGGCTTCCTCTCTTGCTTAATGTTAATTAGTATTAATTAAAATATTTCTATATTTTCATGGTTTTCTTTCCCATCCCTCTCCATAATAGTACTCTCAAAGTCAATCCTCTCCCTCACCTATATTTTCACCTCTTTGCAAATTTTTCAAACACTACATTTTTTAAAGATTAAGATTCAATACTATGTGATAATGTGAAAATGGGTGGAATGGTTATTTGAAACACTCGACTTCCAAACTTAATACACAATAAAATTAAAAAAAGAAAAAACCCAATATGTTGGCTTATTATGAAAATGTAAATACTAATTGTTTCATTATATACAACAATTTGATTGAAGTTGATACATCATATCTAAAGACAAACAACAATTAAAAAAAAATATGTTTGAATAAAAGTATTTGAATATCTATTTTTAAGTGAAATATTATTATTTTTCTATCATTATATGAAAATCAATTAAAAGTAAAATTAGTAAATTCTTTCTATATATATATATATATATATATGGAAAAAAAAATAATGAAGGCAAGACTATACATTTTTTAATCATTTTAACTCATGATATATTTAGACTAAACAAATTTTAAGTTAATAAATATGATATTATATTCAAATTGAAATATTAATAATGTTTTTAAAATTTTAAATAATATATATTTAATTATAATATTATAATATTTTTATTTATTTTTAATTAAATATTTATATTTTTATTAAATTATAAATTTAAAACCAAGAAAATTAATTAATTTCCATAAATAAAAAATAAATTATTTAAATATAAAAAATTTAAAACATACACGGAATCACTAAAAATACTAATATGCCACTCCATTAACCCTAAATTAATATCAAGATTGTTCAATCTAATAAATTTCCATAAACAATTCACAATTCACATCGCATGTACCATTCAATCCAAACCAAACATGACCAAACCTATAATAATTTGGCACTCTAACTAGATTTAATAAGACAAAACCTAGAACAACCCAAACCTTATATAAACAATAAAATGTAACCGAATAGCTACAACCATACCCAAACAATACAACCTAACTTGATATACTAAATGTTGAATTACTACACAAACAACCTAGAGATCTTACTTGAAAAACCTATATTTTGGCACATATCACATTACCTTGCTTCTTTCAGCGAACATAATTTCAGAGATGGGAACGTGGAAAACAGAGATTTTTCTCCATCGCAACACTGATTCATGCTTCAAATCATTGCATGGAAACAAAGGTCAAGCAAACAGAAAAAACTATTCCCTCCATGTCGCTTTTATTATGAACAATGATAAAGTGATTTATGAGACTCAACACTACACCCACTCCATGTTTTTTAGTTTATGCATATGATGCTCTTCTCCAATTGAAATCCACATCTCTGAGGTCCATGTTGGTAATTTATAAAATGAAAAATGAGCTCACCATAGTAAATTGATGGTGCCCTTTCAATGCTAATAGACCTTCAAAGCTTGAGCACTTTCCTTGCCCTATCACTTGTCTCTTGAGCGAATTAATATGCTTGTGTCTGAAGAAGAATGAATTGTGTATCATCTCGTTAGTGGGAATTGTCTGCCCATATTTGTATTCTATTTTATTGTATTTATATAGAGATAATTTAACAATGGGATCTGTCTGGGGTCAGAGGCTTTCCCTTTCTCAAACTGGAAGAACCGAAGGCCTTGTTACTCCCATTGCCATTTCCACAAGAGTGTTCATGAACTGAACGAGGCCAAATGTGTCACTAGCGGTGTCATTCAAATAATTTTTCAGTATGAACCGTCTCCATCTCAGTGTTGGAGATAACCCCAACTATAACCTATGTAGCAGGACAACAAAATTCAATTCTGATGTAAATTCTTGAAGGACAGGTGTAGAAATTTCTTGGTTGAATTTTCACCCCACCATGCATTCATTTCCTGTGGTCGGAAACCTTGCAAAACCAATTTTCTATTCAAATTCGGTAGCCCATTCCTGAATTGTAACCTGTGGTTTAAACCACACAATCCAACGCACTTAAACTCCACATCTACCTTCCATAAACACCATGCACCAACCATTTAAGTTGTCATGCTTTGTTTTAAGTTTGAATGCTCCCACGTCACTTTATGTGGAGCCCACCAGTCCACGTCTCCATCTCCGCAACCAATCACGCTCTGTTATCAAAGGCCCGAAGCCTCGTCACCACACCGTGAACCCACGTGATAAGCGGTCCCACCCTCATGCCAAGTCACAACCAATCAGCCAATCAGAGGCATATCACATGTATTGGTGTCGACGTCAGCCCATGTCCAAAATGGTGAGATAAGGAGGACCCACCATCGCCAATTCACCAAGCCTACAACCAATAGCGCTCTTTCGCACAATTCTGGTGTACAGTCATTCGGCGGGTTAATCAATGCAATAACCTGTAGCACGACTTGTTAAAACATTTTTGTATAAACTTTGAAATATGCGCGAAATGATTTTATAAGGTTTAAAGACCTTGGTCTAATTTTTTATTCGTTTAATATGCCGCGATATGTTTTGGGAGAGAGTATCCCGAGAGTATTAGCAGAAGACTGTGTGAAAATGAGAAAAGGTAGTGTATGCCGAGAACAAAGAAATTTTCTTTTGAAAACTAGAACAACAATTCTGAAGGTAGAAAATTTTTATTTTGTAACAGTTTAGAATTTTTAATGAAATAGAGTTTTACTCCATCTCTGTGTGCACATTGCTTTCATTGTTATCTCTATGTTAGAAGAGGAATTTTATTTCCTCTCTGTTGTTCAGGAATAATCAGAAACTCCAACATGGTATCGGAGCTAGTCCAGACTCTCAGCAGTTGTTGAAGAAGCTGAAGGAAGAAAAATTTTGTTGAAGTTTTCTCCAATAGAGTGAAGGTTCAACAAGTCGGGTATTTACCAAGACAGAGTTTTATATCTGTTTTAAGATTACAGTCTAGAAAGTTGTAAAAAGGGAAGTATTTTAAAAATAGAGTTTATCTCTCAGTGTGAGAAAGTATATTTAAGAAACACAGTAAAGGTTTTAGCATAGTTTTGTAAGGCTAGCAATGGCAGGAGCCAACACAAGCATGAGTATGAGAAATACTCAACTCCCACAGTTCAATGGGAAGAACTATGGCTATTGGGAAATCACAATGATAGCCTTGTTTGCCTCTCAAGATTTATGGGAAGTAGTTGTAGATGGTTTAGAAGAACCAACAGATGAACAATCATTTAATACCTTAACACGGGCAAAGAAAGATTTTATGAAGAGTAATAGGAAGAAGGACTCAAAAGCCCTTTTCTATCTCTATCAGGGAGTGCATGAAAGCATATTTCCAAGAATTTCAGCACCAAAAAAGTCCAAGGATGCATACGATACCCTCCAGACAGCCTATCAAGGAATGGAGAAAGTAAATACAACAAAGCTTCAATTAATGAGAAAATATTTTGAAGTTATTTGCATGAAAGATTTTGATACAATAGACTCATTCTTCACATTGTTGATTGGGGTGGTTACCAAAATGAGATCTCATGGAGAGACAATAGAAGAAAGAAGAATAGTGGAGAAAGTATTGAGTATCTTACCCTCAAGATTTGATGTAATAGTAACAACCATTGAAGAGACAAAGGATCTCTCAATGTTTACTGTTGATGAGCTTCATGCATCATTGATGACACATGAAAAAAGATTGAGTAGAACAAAAAATCCATATTTAGAGCATGCCTTCAAGATCCAAATGTCCTTTGGAAGAGGAATAGGTCAAGGCAGATCAAACTACAGAGGAAAAGGAAGAGGCAGAAACCGAAAAAGAGGAAGAAACAATGCTGCAAGTACAATTGGAAGGGGCAACAACCAAAATCAGAATCAAAGCCAAAGCAACAGCCAACAAGGTGGACAAAATCAAGCACATGGACAAAGGTATGATAAATCCCAAGTCCAATGTCATTATTGTAAGAAGTATGAGCATTATTCTAATGAATGTAGGAAGCAACAGAGTGACATGGGCAGTAGACCCAGTGCTAACTTCACTAAAGAAAATCTAAGCCAAGAGAATTAATTTTTAGCATGTAATATGGCTGAAAAGAAAAGTGAAGATATATGGTTTCTAGATTCAGGATGTAGCAACCATATGAGTGGAAACATTTCTATGTTTTCCAAGTTAGATGAAAATGTGAAGTCTCAAGTAACATTGGGGACAGATAGCAAAGTCTCTTTCATGGGAAAAGGTAGAGTAAGTGCATTAACAAAGAAAGGAGAAAAGAGAACCATATCAGATGTATATTATGTACCTAGTATGAAGTGTAACCTTTTGTACATTGGACATCTCATTCAAAAAGGCTACAATGTATTATTTGAATATGATGTATGTACCATCATGGACATACCACCAAGAAAACAGAGGATTGCACAAGTGAAGATGACAAGAAACAGAATGTTTCCTCTCAAGATGAGAGCAGATTTGATGAAAGGAGTTGCAATGGTAGCAGTGACACAAGAGACGTTCCAAAGAGAAGAAAATGATGAAAACTGGTTATGGAATTTGAGATTTGGACATCTCAACTTTGGAGTTCTGAATTTGTTGCATAGAAAAGGAATGGTAAAGGGATTAGCATTGATTGAGAAGCCAAACAACCTATGTGAAGGTTGAATCCTGTGTAAACAACACAGAGAAAACTTTCCATCAGGAAAGATCATAATGGCAAAGGCACCCTTAGAAATAGTCCATTTTGATTTGTGTGGACCAATGCAAACACCATCATTAGCAGGCAGCCACTATATGCTGACTTTTATTGATGATTACACAAGAAAAACATGGGTATAATTCTTGAAGTTGAAGAGTGAAGTGTTTGAGAAGTCCTGCCACTTTAAGGCTCGTGTTGAGAATCAAAGTGGGCAGCATATTAAAGTTCTCAGAATGGACAGAGGAGGATAATATATCTCCAAAGAATTTATGTGTTTTTGCAAAGAAAATGGGATTCGTAAACAATTTACAGCAACGTATACACCACAGAAAAATGGAGTTGCTGAAAGGAAAAATAGAAACATCATGGATATGATAAGAAGCATGCTGAAGGCAAAACATTTTCCAAATGAATATTGGGTTGAAGTTGTACATTGTGCAGAATATGTCTTGAATAGATTCCCAACAAAGAGTGTTATGAATAGAGTTCCTAAAGAAGCATGGAGTGGCATAAAACAGTTTGTCACCCACATGAGAGTTTTTGGTTGTGTGGCTTATGCACACATTCCAAATCAGCTAAGGAAGAAATTGGATAGTAAGGGGGAGAAGTGCATATCTATTGGATACAGTGAAGAATCCAAGACATACAGATTGTATAACCAATCCACTAAGAAATTTATGATAAGCAGAGATGTGTAGTTTATTGAGGAAGAATCTTGGGATGGAAGCATTGAGAAAACAGTGAATGTAAAAAGTTTTTTGTATCATGATGAAGATGAGGAAGAAATGGTTGAAATACATCCCTCATTAGCAGCACCACATCCACCAACAAAAGGAAAACAAGGGACACCATAAGCAGGTATGATAATACCCTTGAGAATTGCTGACAATGCTTCTTCAAGCACATCACAAGGAGCAGATTTGAGTGCTTCTACAAGCACAAGTTCAGCAAGTGAAAGAGGAACTAGATTCAGAATTCTGAATGAAATTTATGAGCAAGAAGAAGGTATGAACTCTTTATTTGCATTGTATTTTCATGTAGAGGATCCTATTCATTTTGAAGAAGCTGTAAAAGAAAATAAATGGATAGATGTTATGGATGAAGAGATAAATGCAATAGAGAAGAACAAAACATGGGAATTAGTTGATCTCCCAAAAGGTAAAGAAGTAATTGGATTAAAATGGGTTTATAAAACCAAAAGAAATGTTGAAGGTAAGATTTAAAGGCACAAGGCCAAACTTGTTGTCAAAGGCTACAAGCAGCAACAAGGAAGAGACTATGAGGAAAATTTTGCACCAGTAGCAAGAATGGAAACAGTAAGAGCAGTGTTGTCCATTGTAGCATAACACAAGTGGAAATTTTACCAATTGGATTTGAAATCAGCATTCCTAAATGGAGTATTGATAGAAGAGGTTTATGTTGAACAACCTCTAGGCTATGAAAAACAAGGCCAAGAGCAGAAAGTATGCAAATTTAAGAAAGATATGTATGGGTTTAAACAAGCACCAAGAGCATGGTACACTAGGATAGATGCCTATCTACTAGAAAATGGGTTTGAAAAATGTGAAGTAGAACCCACAATATACATCAAAGAAAAATATGGTAAGATGCTCATTATTTTCTTATATGTAGATGATGTTATATTCATAGGTAATGATGCTTACCTTATTCATAATTTTAAAATAGACATGAAAGAATAATTTGAGATGAATCATATGCGATTGCTGAGATACTTCTTAGGAATAGAAGTAGAGAAAAATGAAAATAAGATTTGTATTTCTCAAGCTAAATATGTGAAAGAAATTTTGGAAAGATTTAACATGCAAGATTGCAAAGCAGCAATTACTCCTACAGTGATGGGATCGAAACTGAGTATAGAAGATAACAACAAGGATTTTGATCCAAGTTTATATAAGAGCATAGTTGGCAGCCTTATGTATTTGACTGCAACTAGGCCAGATATTATGCATGATGTAAGTTTAATTTCCAGATTTATGGAAAGGCCAAAGGAAGCACATTGGCAAGTAGCAAAAATAATTCTGAGGTATGTGAAAGGAACAAAGAGGTATGGTATTTTATACACCTCTTCAGAAAATTTTGACTTGATTAGATATACTGACAGTGATTGGGCTGGAAGTATAGATGATAGGAAAATCACCTCTGGCTATGTTTTCCATATGGGATCATGAGCCATTTCATGGGCTTCTAAGAAACAACCAATTTTGGCATTATCAATAGCAAATGCAGAGCATGTGGCAGCTACAATAGCAGCATGTGTTGGGAAAAATACTGAGAGGGGGGGGTGAATCAATATTTACTGCATATTCAAAACTTTTTACTTTTTCACTCTCTAAAACCCATACGCTACTTTCCTTTAGAAAAATCGCGTATACACGCGGATATCCTTCATACAACTCGCGTATTAGCAGAGATCTAAATATGCAGATATTTATTAACTTAGTTTTTTGCAATGTTCATTCATCTGATGTTAAGTTAGCAGTAAACATGTGTAGTAACAACAGAATAAACCATCACACAAATCATCACACATGAACACCAGGATTTTTAGGTGGAAACCCAAGTCGGGATAAAACCACCGCTGCAGTTGCTCAGCCTTCAATATTTTATTATAGAGAGAACATCTTACAACATATGTGCTGGTGCAGACTCCTACCAGCACGCAGGCACCCACCTGCGCTCGTTTACCAGCCTCTCCTGGAAGGGAGCTCCAACCCCCTGACTCGTTTACCAGCCTCTCCTGGAAGGGAGCTGCGACCCCCCGATCTCGTTTACCAGCCTCACCTGGAAGGGAGCTACAACCCCCTGACTGAAGGCTACAACCCTCAGCACCTCTATGGACCACGTTTCATCAATTTTCACACTGGATCCAAAGCTTCCTTTAATACACCACTTACAGGCCACGTTTCATCATATTTTCAGACTGGACCCACTCCATACTTTTAAGCACAGTCAAACATGAAACAGATACATATAACTCACTGACAGATATCAGTAAACCAGCAGAACAGATCAGACATTTCTTACCACAGACTTCAGCAAACCCTAGTTTGCATACGCGCTTTCCTTTCACTGATGTCGCGTATATACGCGCTTCCGTTCACATAAACCAGCGTATACTTCTGTACATATTACAGTTCTAATTTCATTGCGCATACACGCTTTCTCTTCAGCGAAGCCGCGTATATACGCGCTTCCTCTACGGCAAACAAGCGTATGGTTCTTCAGACATTTAGGTCATTGCAATTCTTCAGAACAGATACATCACACAGATTTTTACCCTTTACTTCAGACAGATGTTCGCCTCATCTCAGATCTAATCATTCCATTGACAGATCTAGCCAATACAAATACATTCCAGATCTAGATTCCCTTCTTCATCATTTCTTCATTGGAGCATCATGCATTCAGATCTATCATTCAACTGTAACCCTTTCCATTCAGATATACTTCAGAGAGAAGTATTCATTCAAGCTCAGACATCTTGCCCCCACACTCATGATTTGCACAATGAATTTCTTCTCCTTATATAGGTTTACCCTTTTTCAATACCATGAGCCAAAACCACATTACTTCCGATGGTATTCCAGGATGGGGTCATTTAGACGAATCATTACCCAATACAATGGGTCAATACCATGGTGGTTACCCCTAGTTTTGCACTTTATGAGCGCTTTTGCCCATATGCGACTTGGAACGTTGTTTCCCGCGTGCATATGCGACTTCTCCTAGACATATCCGCGTATGCCTTGAGACATACTCTTTTCACCATAGATTTAGCACATGCTGAAATCCTTTCTTCATTGCCTTCTGTACTCACTGTAGATACATCAGATTTAGTTCATCAAGATATAATCAAGCACAACTTCATCAAGTAAGTTGCCATCATCTTCATCAAGTGGGTTGCCATAACACTCAGCATCATATTGCTATTATTTCATATTAGATTTACATCATTTACCAAGTCCATCAGGTCAAGAATAACTTCATCAGGTGGTTTTCCATCAAGGACAACACAGTAAGTTGCCATCATCTTCATCAAGTGGGTTGCCATAACACTCAACATCATATTGCTATTATTTCATATTAGATTTACATCATTTACCAAGTCCATCAGGTCAAGAATAACTTCATCAGGTGGTTTGCCATCAAGGACAACACATGTCAACAATATCATGTCTTCATCTTCATTCAGTGGGTTGCCATCAAGGACAACACTCTGCATCATATTGCCAACAATCTCCCCCTTTGGACTTGATGGCAACCAAGATGGTGTTTGGTTACTACAGCAGATAGGTACATTAAGAATACAATGGCACCATGTCATTCTCTCCATTTTTGACACCATTCTTTCTCTTCATTCAAACACCATGTTACTCTCCCCCTTTGACATCAAGGGCAAAGGGCGGATCAAAAACCAACATACTTTCCCCCTTTTCTCCCCATGTGGAAGAAGCGTTCTACAGATCTGATATATACTGAAGTGACCAAGCTCCCCCTGAGTTCATGATGAATCTTCAAACATAATTTCCAATGGGGTACATGACTCTATGAATTTCCTATCACCAACGACTCAACTTACATCAAAGATCCATCCAAGTGGATTTACATATGAGACTCAACTACCCAACCAAGTGGGTTGACAAATTTGACTCAGCTACCCAACCAAGTGGGTTTACAAAATTTGACTCAGCTACCCAACCAAGTGGGTTTACAAATTTATCAAGTCTTTACATGACTGAATATTACAATTTTACATCATGGATCTCTATATGATCTTTTCATCAAACTACAAATATAACTTTAAGACCAACACCAGAAAGTCCTCAAGAAAGAGAACATATTTCAGAACCATCATAATGCCAACAATGCATTATACTCAGCAAAGCTAATGCTCCCCCTGAATCTGTGCATCCAAGCAACCTTTCCATATGACTAAGGCTCCCCCTTAGTTTGTGCATCCTGAACACTTTTACCAAAAAATCATCAAGGCATCTTTATCAAAACATTAGAAATAGAATTATGAGAACTGGAACACCACCAGAGATACCAAATAGTATCAGAGATACCAAACAGCACTGCAGCTGTGCTGAAGAGAGCTGACTCCAAACAGAAAATTGTCAGCAATCAGACATACGCGGTTTTCTGTGCATGAACTCGTGTATATACACGACTGTGTTTCAGGAAATCCGCGTATCCAATGCCATCTTCTAAATTTATGCAGATTTGTTCTTTTGACTGGCAGAGAACACTCCCAGCTTCTGTCTTAGATACTCGAACGCTTCCCTGGGCAGAGGTTTGGTAAATATATCAGCAACTTGTTCTTTGGAGGGAACATACTTCAACTTCACCTTTTGCTCAAGCACTTGTTCACGTAAGAAGTGATACTTGATGGGAATGTGCTTGGTCTTCGAATGCATAACAGGATTCTTTGAAATACTGATGGCACTTGTATTGTCACACTTAATGGGGACAGGAGGTATACATTTGATTTGAAAATCTTGTAAGGTTTGCATCATCCAAAGGAGTTGAGTGCAACAAGATGCGGCAGCCACATATTCTGCTTCTGCTGTAGATAAGGCAATAGAATTTTGCTTCTTGCTGAACCAAGATACTAACCGGGGTCCCATATAGAAGGCACCACCACTAGTGCTTTTCCGATCATCAACACTTCCAGCCCAATCTGCATCAGTGTAAGCATGAAGAGTAAGATCAACATTCTTTGGATACCATAGACCAAAGTCTTGAGTTCCTTGTAGATATTTGAAGATTCTTTTAACAGCCTGAAGGTGAGACTCTTTTGGATTAGCTTGGAATCGTCCAACAATCCCAACTGCATGCATAATGTCTGGTCTGGTCCCGGTGAGATAAAGTAGACTTCCTATCATTGATCTGTATTCTGGTTGATTCACCGTGGGAGAATCATCATGAGAACTGAGATTGCATCCGGTTATCATTGGTGTACTTACAGGTTTGCATTCTTCCATGCCATACTTCTTCAGAATTTGCTTAAGATATTTTGCTTGTGATAGGAATATACCATCTGCATTTTGATGCACTTGCAAGCCAAGAAAGAATGTTAGTTCCCCAAGTAAGGACATTTCAAATTCTTGCTGCATGACAGAAGCAAATTTTTGACTCATAGATTCTTCGTTACTCCCAAAAATAATATCATCAACATATACAACCACAATCAATAGTTTATCATTTTCAACTTTTGTGTATAAGTTGCTATCAGCAGACCCCTTTGAAAATCCTTGTTGATGAAGATATTTGTCAAGGCGATAATACCAAGCCCTTGGAGCTTGTTTGAGACCATATAGAGCCTTTTTAATTCTACAAACAAGATTTGCATCATTTCCCAAAATGAATCCTTCCGGTTGTTCTATATATACTTCTTCTTCTAGATCACCATTAAGAAAAGCAGATTTAACATCCATTTGATAGACTTTGAATTGTTGATAACTTGAAAAAGCAAGAAACATTCTTATGGCTTCAAGTCTAGCTACAGGAGCAAAAGTTTCTTCAAAGTCTATACCTTCTTGTTGAGTATACCCTTTGCAAACCAATCTAGCTTTGTTTCTTACAACATCCCCATTGTCATTTAACTTGTTCTTGAAAATCCATTTAGTTCCAATGACATTTTTATCCTGTGGTCTTGGTACCAATTCCCAAGTGTCATTCTTTTCAATTTGATCAAGCTCTTCATTCATGGCTTGCTTCCAACATTCATCTTTTCTAGCTTGATTGACATTGTGTGGTTCAATTGTGGATAGAAGTGCCAGATGACTAGAAGATCCCACAAGAGTTCTCCTTGTTCGTACACCTGATTCCTTGTCTCCCAAAATTTGAGATTCAGGATGATTCTTTTCAACATATCTGGATGGAGCTTTTTCAGATAGATCATTTTCAGGTTCTTCATTGGATCCACTGTCTATATCATTTCCATCTGATGTAGAAGGCCATATGTCGCTATCATCTTCTTTTGTTGTTTTTTTCTTCTTCTTTAGGAGCTGCAGGAGACTCATCAATAACAACATCAATACATTCAACAATCTTTCGAAGCCTTTTATTGTAACATTTGTATGCTTTGCTTGTAGATGAGTAACCAAGAAATATCCCTTCATCTGATCTAGGTTCAAACTTGCCAAGCTTTTCATCATTATTTTTGATAAAGAATTTACTTCCAAAAACTCTAAAATGCTTCACAGAGGGAGAATTACCATACCAGAGTTCATAAGGAGTTTTGTCACTATTTACCCGAACATGTGCCTTGTTGAGAATGTTAGTTGCTGTATGTGCTGCTTCACCCCAGAACATGTCAGGAGTTCCAGAATCATCAAGCATAGCTCTAGCCATTTGTTGAATTGTTCTATTCATTCTTTCTGCTACGCCATTTTGTTGTGGAGTGCCTGCTACAGAGAACTGTCTTTTTATGCATGTTGTTCACAAAATTCAAAGAATTCATTTGATGTATATTCTCCTCCTCGATCAGATCTAAGACACTTGATTTTTAGATCTAATTCATTTTCTACCAATGCTTTGAAGATCTGAAATTTTTCAAATGCTTCATCTTTGTGTTTAATGAACCCGATCCAACACATTCTAGAGTAATCATCAATGAATAAGATATAGTATTCTTCCCCACGTGGTGTCTTCTTTCTCACAGGTCCACATATGTTAGTATGAATGAGTTCAAGAGGCTTACTTGATGATCCTTCTTTGGCATTAAACCGTACTCTAGTCTGCTTACCGAATTGACAAGATTTGCATATGATACTTTCTGGTGGATTAATATTGGGAAGATCACGAACAGCTTGAAGTCTGCTTGCTTTGTTGATTTGAGAGAAGCTCAGATGCCCTAGCCTTCTATGCCATAGCCAATTTTCTGAAGATTTGCTCAGGTAACATTGATCTTTGTAGCCCTTTAGTATATACAGGTTGCTTGGATTTATTTTTCCTTTTATAATAATTTTACCTGTATCAAGATCACGAACCACACATTCTTTTGAACTAAAAACAACTTTTGTTCCTTGATCACACATTTGACTTACACTTAATAGGTTATGCCTTAATCCATCCACATACATGACATCATTAGCCTTCACCTTTTCTTTTAGAAACACTGACCCTTTTCCTTTAATTACAGCAGGAGTATCATTTTCAAATGTAACTTTCTTTTCCTTTTCTAGAGCATTATATGTAAGGAGTTTGCTTTTGTCACCTGTCATGTGTCTTGAGCACCCACTATCAATGTACCATTGATTTTCTTCACCTTCTGCAAATAGCGCTATCCCACAATTTTCAACCGGTATTTCTTTCTTTTTCCACACTTTAGAGCTTGAGGGAACATGCTCTTTTGGCTAGACCTTGCTCCTACATTCAGATTCTTCATGACCAAACTTATTGCAATAAGTACATTCAACTTCGTTTTGAAGAGGAGAAAATTTGTTATAGGTGTTCTTCTTTGGTTCAAGATTCATCTTTTTCTTTCTTGCTTCTCTTGTCATGATGGTTTTATATGCAACACATTGAACAGCTTTATGACCAAAATTGTGACATGAGAAACATTGTCCATTGAAGTAGAAATTTCTGCGATCATGAAATCTTCTATTTGAATTCACCTGTTGGTTGTAGCTTCTTTGAAAGATCTCCCTGTTAGTGTTCCTTGATTTGAGATGATCATGCTTTACCTGTAAAGATCCTTTGTTCCCTTGCTGAGTGGCTGAATGTAGTGAACTAGTTGTGGCTGCTTTCAGATAATTTGGTGCTGAAGTCTGGGAAGATTCCCCAGTATATCCCACTAGTACAAAATGGCTAATTAGTTACTAAAAAAATGACTAAAATTTGCATATAAACGACTATTTTTCGATCGGTGACCAATAGTAGCTAATTTACAGTATCTTATAACGCGACCAACTTTTGGTCGTTTTTAGCTTAGTCATTAATTGGTTATCTCAATTTTGTTGTCTAGTTGTATATATGGTCATTAATTTAGTCACTGATTTAGTAATTGATTTGATCATTAATTTAGTCATTGATTTGGTCATTAATTTGGTAACAGATTTGGTCATTAATTTGATAACTGATTTGGTCATTGATTTAATCATTGATTTAACCTTTGATTTGGTCATTAATTGTCGCAAATAATGACCAAATATACAACAAAATATATTACTATATGATCACCCGAGAAAACCAATTAATGACCAAAGAAATATGACCAAAATGTTGGTCGTGTTATAAGATACTGTAAATTAGCTACTAATAGTCATACATATGGAAATTTTAGTCATCTTTTGAAACCAATTAATGATCAAAGAAATATGACTAAATTTTAGTCGTGTTATAAGAAACTGTAAATTAGCTACTAATAGTCGTATATATGCAAAATTTAGTCGTCATTTGTAGTCACAAATTTATCATTTGCAGTAGTCATTTATTCATTATATAAATGACTAATTTAGTAGTTTATATTCATTTCATTTAATTTCATTAATAATCATTATAAATAACTAATTTAATCGTATATTCATTTTATTTATGTTCATCATTAATCAATATAAACCATTAATTTAGTAGTTTTAAATTCATTTTGTGTTCATTATTAATCACAACATAAATTAATTTGTATAATTTAAAAAATGTCATATAATGTGCATATTCATCTAATATGAAAACACAAAATCACATATTTTAATTACAATACTAAACAATATCAAGTGCAACTATAAATAATTTCAACCACATAAATTATATTATATGAAATGTTAAAGTATTACAATATGATTTTCCAACTTAATATTGGATGGACTACAATTTACACATGAAATGGTGTTTCATCACTTCAAAACATTATCGTTGTGTTTTCAAAGCATTGTAGGTGAATTCACCAACTCTGAAGACTTGACCATCGGCCTTTATATGTGTCTTATGCGGGATATTGGCTCTAACAGTCACTGCACCAGTTCTCCTCTCTCTCTCTTTTTGCATTTGTCGCTCCAATGTTATTGCTCCCCTCTATTTTCAATTCATGCTTCTTACCATCAATACTGAGTTCATTTTCTGAAAGAAAAAGAAGATAAAATGCAGTGTAAAACATGAAAGACAATGAACAATAGAATATAAACTAAATTGGACTATAAATAGTTTATACAACATATACCTCAACATCAGCAATGTCAAAGCCATTTTTCCCCATACAAGTGAGAAACTCGAACAAATTTTCTTCATTGGGGTGATAATTGCCACTATAATGTGGCCAGATAACCTGTATAAACAAAGCAAATAAAATATCACTATATATAGAAAAGAACACCTTAGTGAATTAGTATTCAACTTTCAAGGAAAGCTTACGAACAATCATGTCAACTAAGTTATATGCTAAAAATCTCAAGCTATAGATAACTTGTGAAAACAAATAATCTTAGGTGTGATGTTTAATCCTTGTCATTTTATTCACAACAACATTTCATTTTCTAACGCATGAACTTAGTCAAGTATATAAACAACATGTACTCGAATAACAACATGAAAGTAACTTTTTCTGATAGTCATGAAAATATTTTAACACAAAATAGCTATAAGGATTCCAATCATAGCGTAATACTAATTTCATCTTCAAGATTTGGTTGTTGTTTAAATGGAAATGGTACTAAGTATTTTCAATTTCATAGATAAAAGACAAAACAAAATCAAAATAAACGTCCAAAATACAATCAAACAATAAAGAGAGGATATCATGGAATGGGAATTGCAATTATAAAAAAATTATTTACCTATCCACTGATGTCATGTCTGGCATTCCTAAAAAAATTTCTTGCCCAAAATAACCATGAGGTGAAATAATCACAACATTAAAAACCATAGGAATTCCTACTAGAAACATTTCCAAAGTCGATGGCTTGGGTGTTTAAGCGATCTCTAAGCGAATGAACCATATCCAAGACATGATATGCATCGTCTCCCCATCCTTTTTCCAATCACATTTCTTGTAACCTGCCCATAGCAGAGTCAAGTGATAATCAAACAAAGACATTGACATTTGTTTTTATCTTTATATCTATAAAATTTGAATTTTATTTGTTTCATGAACATATTAATTCATATTTAAAGCCTTCTTGACATATGAGAAAGTATCAATCAAATAGGACATCAGAAAAATCGACCTCAATGAGGCCCTCAAACAATTTCTACAATATCAATATTTTTCTTGTTGTCATATATTGGGTAGAAAAAATAACATATCTACAAAAGAAAAATGCATATATTACTTATGGTCAAACTTTGTATATGGTGTGTTCTTAAGTAGTTTTTTAAGATGTTCCTCTGCCTTTACCAAAGTGAATTGTAGCTTGGTTAAAACGTGTATCTTTTCATTCAACATCAATTTCTGCAAGATAAATGTCACACATTATTCTTTCCCATTTCTCAACATGCTACATATGATAAATTGAAAGTCACATAAAACCAAGAGCAAACCCTTTTCTAACCAAAACAAACAAACAAACAAACAATGTCTCTAATAAAACTTCATTATAATATTACAAAATGAAAAGAAAGTGGACCATTTTTGTTGTTTGACTTTGCCTATTTTTTTTATGAAAGTGCTCGAGCTTCAAGAACCAACAAATGTGAGGGAGGTTGTAAATGTGTAAAAAATTATGTTGACCTAATTTGTAGACTTCTTCAAAATTATGTGAATGATGTCATTTTCAAATGTGGTAAATCTCATAATAAGAAATGGCATGTATTCTAATAAATTACATTGCAATGACTACCATGGGCCTCCACGGGTTATAAGTCCTTAGTACGTTAATCTTGATGATGAAAGAGAGATGGCAACGATAAGTATGGGTGGTCCTAGTTTTTATGGTGGATATCTTCAAACCAAGGTCGTCATCTCAATGAACCTAGGTTCTAACATGATAAACCTAGATCTGGTCTTCACCCAATTTCATTCCATCATACTTTGTCAAGACTCAAGAGGACATAATGTTCCTTCATATTATAATAGGGTTGCTTTTGAGGTTATAAATAAAGCTTATCCAAATCAAATGGATTTTTGGGCTCCAAGAGATATGGATAATTTAAATTATAACAATTATATGTTTTTTTCCCAAGATTCAAATGTAAGGATACATTTTGTGGATTTTATTAATAAATATAATGAGAGAAATAATCCATGAGGAGAATCTACTGGTCATTGTGATTAGGGAAATACTCGAAGATAATAATACTATTTAGGTTCAAATCAAAGATGGTGTTGATTCTTGTAGCTCCTCAGTTGTTGGTATTTTTTAAGGTAGGAATTTCAGTTCTTCAAGGGTGGGGTCCTTCAAAATAATTGCATCTACCTTGGTCATATCACCCAAAAGCAAAACATAATCAACAAAGAGTAAATATGCCAAGTTTAAGGAAAATCCTATTTGTATAGTTGTCAAGCTTATAGTTCTTTTTTACTCTGTTATAACTCTGTTGAGACCACCTACTCTACAGTAAAAAATGGCAAAGGAGACATTGGTCATACCTACCCATGGTCTCTTGTAGGCATGATAGAAGAATAGGCTAAGCCATTAATTAGAATTGCACATATATTGAGGAAAGACAATTCATTATCTAGTTAACTAATTGCACATTGAACCCTATATGGATGAGAAGCCCTAAATAAATCCAATTTTCTCTATCATATACCTTGGAAAGAAAAACTAACATTGCTTGTAATTTTTTGGTTTCAAGTTATAAATTTTTTCTTGGGCAACTCCTATTCCATAATGGATTTGTTTCCCAGGAAGGATGCAAAAATGTTCTAATGACATGGAATCAACTTAGTGGATTTTGACCCTACATAACCAAGGAACTCAAGTGCCTTAAGCACATCAACAGTAGCATCCTCCAATGAAAATATTATAGTCTCCAACCTAGAAACATCAAAATTATATATAGTTATAATTCATAATCGCAAATGATCATAGACTGTAGCAGTCCTTAAATAAATTCAAACTTGAATAAGAACAAACACAAAATTCACATTACCCTTCAATAAGTTGTCCTTGATTTAGCGAGAAAGGCTCAGACTTGCATAAATGTGTAAGTAGATTCCCAAAAATATCAATTTCAACATCTTTCCTGAAAAAATAATCTAATATCCAAAGTGAAACCATAGTTGAATGGAACAATGGTGCTTTAATGTCGTCTACACAAAAAGTTACCTGCTTCAAATCTCTCACATTGGATGGTATGTCATGCAAAATTAAGAAAAAGTCAGGGAAACTTGTCGACTTCTCTAAAAGACATAATGAAAATGCATGGAATATTTGTAAAGGAATGCACCTGTAATATTTTTTGATTTCTATTTCAACCTTTTTCCTAAGTTGAACCTCAATGAGCTGTGAAATCAAAGTTCTTTGAGAAGAATGTTCTTACAGTTAAAATTCAACATTTGCAGTCTTCCCACCTCTGTCACATGATGAGTATGAATTCTTAAGCTCTCTTATGTCATTATCCAAAACATTTCGTTCCTGGACACATGATTTTGCAAATAAAGGCTTTTCTGCAGCATAAGTCCTTGTCAAAATTTCATCCCTCATACCAACTGGCATCCGGTCAGAACTGCAACCTAAAATCGAACCTGCACCTGTTCGTCTATTACTTAGGATGTGAATGGTGGAATATCTGATAGAGCACTCTTAGCATATGGCAAAGGTTGAGCCATCCCTCGTATTCCTTTTCCAAGACCTCCCTTAGGACCAAGAGTCAAGTGGCCATCATCAGAAGCTCTATGTGTTGAAGGGCTTGGCATAGACTGATTTTCAAATTGAGCCCTATCCAGAATCTAAGCATCTTGACTGGTGAATCCATGGCCACGTGGTCCCATATGGGGTTGTGGCCCTTTAATCCCACCCATATGTGGAAGTGAACCCATCTGTGCACCTGCCATGTAAGGTGGCATTGCAAGTCCTCTTACACCATGATCAAGTGGTGTCACAAGTCTCAGACCTGAATGTCCCATATTGGTACCTCAAGATTGACCTCCCTGTCCATGTAGTTCTTGCACAAGATCCCGATCCACTTCCTCTATTACCTTGGGGCCCTCAAATTTCTTCCTTTGTTGCCATCCATTCCTCCTTGAATCAATCAAACCCTTCAGCATGAAGCTCAGCCTAGAGGTAAGACCTTGGTTATTGGACATTTTTGTCATCCTATCAAAGTAAGCATCAATATGTTCCTTGGCCTTTGACTGGTCAATCATATGACCAATAGTGCTCATTAGTTTGCACAAAGCTTCAACATTTTCCTCCTCTGGATGCTGAAATTCACCAATTAATTTCTTGATGCATGCATGCATAATTCTTTCGGTCAATATACTTTCTTTATAAATCTCACCAATAAACCTTATATTTCCTAGCATTCGTCATCATGTTGCAGCGTTCTTCTCCCGTCTTTCTTCTGCTAAAAGGTTTTTTCACCATGCTCTTCTTCTTTCTTAGCCTTTGGCTCTTCTCTTTCATATTTTTCAATTCTTCCTGACATTTTCTCAAAATAACTCGCTTGAAAACAACCTTCTCGTTATCTTCATAAAATTTTGGTATTCCTGTCGCAAGCTGAAAACTGAATTTTTCATACATTTCAGAAAAAGCCAGCTCCGTCAAGGCTTTGTCAAATATTTGAGATATTATACCATGAACACATGATGCCAAGTCAATGTTCACTTCTTTTACTTGTTCAAAAAGTTTCTCAAAGTTTTGGGGCATTAATTTATTAAGGATGGATTTAATTTGTATTTGTTTCAACTAATCCTCATCAGAAACCTTGCCCACTTCATATCGGTTCTATGATATATGAATTGTGGGCAGAGAAGGCTGTGGAGGAGGAATCAAACCCTTCTGTGAACCAGAAGCACGCTGCCACCCATCAACATCAGAATTATTTCTCACTAGTCCAACTTGTGGAAGTGGGGCTTGCACATAAGGCCCTCTAGGAAGGATGACATTCATACTCATTTGTGTTGCACAGGTATTTCTTGCAAAGAAAGTATTATAGCCTTGTCCAGGTTGAAACACAACATAGGAACCACCAAGATCTGCATCCATCTACATATCACAACCATCAGCAAAAGCATCCACTGGCTTGGCCCATCTATCATCATCCAAACTAGCCATATTGCTCCCACGACGTTCAAGTAGATAATTCCCACTCAGCTACCTGTCAAGTCCTCTTGTAGTGCTTGCTAATGCATTAGCCTCTCCTACATGACTTGTAAGTGCTTGGGAATTTCCAAGTAATTCAATAATATATGGACAAATTTCAAAATGATTTGCTAGATCTTTGCACTGGTCCTTGATTGTCAACAAAAAATCTTTAGAGTACTTTCTTTCTCTTGAACATTTAGTGACTAAAATAGCTACTTAATTCATAGGAGTTGAAAGCTTGACTGCATCTTCCCAATCATCCACTTCTTTCAGGACTTGCTTCTCAAGCTCTTTTGAAGAATTCTTAATCTTGACAACATCGGTTACTATTTTGGATGGTTCTAGAAGGTTCACATTTTCCTCCTCCTCTTGAACCTTATAAGCATTATATAAATCCCAGTGGGAGCTGCAGCATTTGCCTTAATGGAAAAATCCTTCTTTTTCTTCTTCTTGTTGACAACTACTACCTTGGCAGCATCACCAATATTTGCAACACTATTTTTCGCAAAAACATTGGAAGAACTTTTATTCTCCTTTTCTATCAATCTAGCTACTAAATCCCGCTTGCCTTCACTTTCAACAGGGAAAGATGACACCTAAAGTTGAGGAGACATTTCACAAATATGACTACTAGTGGTGGATACTTGACCCTTATCTTGTGTGTCAATTTCCTTCACATTGGCAATTGAACCTTCCCCAAGTACTTTAGCACTATCATGGTTAACCCTACCTTTGTTTCTATATCCAGAAGATTGTTTGCAGTCAACAACTTTGTTACCAGACAAAAAACATGGTTTTTCCTCCAAAATAGCCATATCAACATTAGGGAGGATTTTTGTAGCTTCTGATTGTAATTCCCATTCAAACACCTTGCTTGTATTTGTTGTTGACTACTCAGATACAACTAACACTCAATGTTACACGGGGACTCGCCCCCCCACCTAGGGGTCTAGAATCCTCGCCCCCTCGCGCTCCAGGGTCTTGGGGACTTCTAGGGGAAGTTTCTCGATGCCCCCAAAAATCAGAAAATTAAGGGGGACATGAAAGGGGACGTTTCCTCATATTGACGGGTTGAGGGTGCTTTAGGGAGCGTGAGGGGGTGTTAAGGGAGCATGAGGGGGCGTGTGGGGCCCACAATTAAAAAATAATAATTTTAAATGAAAAAAATAATAATAATAAATAAATAAATAAAAACATTTTAATAATCGATTGTTTAATTAAATTAATTTTTAGGTTTCATTTGTTTTCATTGTATGATTGTATCATCCGCACTTCGCACTTGTTGCCCATAGCACTTGTCGCAGCCGCCGGAAGAAGCCCGCAACAGCCACTGAAAGAAGCCCGCAGCAGCCCGCAGTCGGAAGAAGTTATGTATCATGTTTTATGTTTCACTGTTTCAGGCATAACTTTAAACTTATTTGCTTTTAAGTTTTAATATTTATGTTTCAAACTTGAGTTGTAAACTTCAATTTAAAGTTTATCTTGAATATTGATATAATATCATATATGTCACGCCTCATATGATATCTTAAACTTTATTTTCATTGTACATTGTTAGTAGTTACAATAATGATTATACAGTTACAAAGTTACATATGAATCTATGATGTATGTTTTAAGTTTTAAGTTTTAAATTTGTTTGAAAACTGAGTTATGATAGGTTTTCCCGATGTTTTAAAGAACTATGCATAAGAACATTCTCTTTTCAAAATTTGAATTAAATATTATATAGAATTTAGAACATATGAAGGCAAGAAAAGTTCTAATTTTTTGAACAGCTTGGTTTTCCTTCAACTCCAAAGATGGCGTGAATGTAGTAGGTGGAGACTCCTTCACAGAATGTGCTGCCTTAGCTGATTCATGTCCAAACGTGGTTTCTGTTGGCATTAATTGTACCCCACCTCGTTTTATTCATGGATTGATCCTTTCCATTTAGAAGTAGCATTTTTTCCCTCTGATTGACTAAACTGGGTCCCTTCATTTTCTTTGTTTCTTAGAATGATGATATCAATGTTTAACATCAAATCCAAAATTTGTCAAGGAAACAATTTTTAGATGAAATTATTTGTGAGTTGTAAGCTGTACATTTTTTCATGTTCTCCCAAGGATCTTGCAACTGTGATTCCATATTTAAATACACAGCAAAAAACAGAAAACTGATGAATCATGTCTTAGAGTTCCTGCAAACCTAGCACCTGACACTTAAATTCCTAGCAGAAAATTGATCTACTAATTTAAATGCACTGCTAGGTTCCTAACACAATAAAATTTAGTGGAAACAAATATACCGATCTCAATCACAAGGACACAACGGATTTCTGCCCAATCACAGTTCTTCATTAAAATAATCTCGGAACTTACTTGGGCATTGCCCAACTCAGAAAATACAAAAATATAAATGCCTTGGATCTGATCCAGCAGATCTGCCCTAGATCGGTGCTCGATCTCGTTGGAAGATCTGGTTCTCTAGGCTCCCTCCTATGCTTCTTCAAACCCAACAATATGAAGTATCACACTCCTCTGGAGGCTAATGCCGCTGAATGGTGTGTCTTCTCCCTTTCTTCATCATTGCTTTTGTAACTTTACATTGAGCTAAATTCCTAATCGTAACCCTAGTCTCAGAGTGATTAACGACGGAGATTATATCTGGCCTCACTTGAAATCAATGACTAAAATTTTAAAAAAAAATCACTAAAGTAAATACTAAATTACTTTCATTTTCCAAAGTTTTGTGGGCGACTTCTGCATGCTTGGACACAAGGCCTATGCAAAATTACCTGCGCGATCTACAGAAGTCAACATCATGAAATACAAAACATGTATAAAGAGGACATTCTCTACTTATGATCCTAAATTGGTTTTGATGCTAAAGAACCTAGAGAAGTTTCATAAATCTATTAAGGATATATTATTGTTCTATTGAATTCGTGTTTTCGGCCTTGTGACAAAGCATTTTGTCTTTCCTTTTTAGGTTCTATAGTGTAAGTTGTAACTGTAGGCTGATCAAATTTTGATTGATGTTTCGTTCTATGAGTTCTCAAAGTTGGCAATTTATTGTTAATGACCGAGAGCTTAAAAAATGGCCTAGTGTTGGTGGCCAAAAGGTCACCTATCTTGAATACATAAATGGAACAGATGTCCTTTTTTTTAGTCACTTTGGGGGACTGTTGAGGAATGAGAAAATTTACATCATTTATGCATGAAAAAGGAACTTTTAAAAGCAGAATATAGGGTAAAGGCCAAATACTGTACATCTTGCAGAGAGCATATCCCCCTTAATGGACTTACTTTAACTTGTCTCTGAAGTTGATTCTGCTTCAGCATCGAGTGCTTCAGCGGATCCGTAGAGTCATGATAGTGGAAGAGGTACAGAAGTGATGAGAGTGTTGTGGCACAACATGATAAGCAGATTCTGTAGCAGCAGTATCTATGTTCCTGTGCGCAGTAGGATGCACATTGGTTGAGGGTGCTCCAGTATCGAGGATCTACAGCAGATGAGTATGTAGATAGTGATAGTGGGTGCATGCATTCCTACAACATGCATGTACCAGCCTTGGGAAGTTTCCAGAATTAGAAAATTGCTTTTCTTATTTTAGTTTAGGTTTTCTAGATTTAGCTAAAATGCAGGAATTAGAAGCCTTTCCAGATTTAGAACAGCGCATGGGTTAGGGATTATTTCCAAAATTAGATAGGTCACTATTTCCAAGGATAGAAGAAGAAGCTTACATACTTGCATCTACTCTTCTCCAGTAGGCATACTAATCTATGCAAGTTTCCCATGCAAGCTGGGTGCACTTTTCTAGGGAGGGTTTGGGTTTGATACAATCAAACTAGGCGTCTTACTTGGGCACTCTACATGCATGTAAACCCTATAATCTCTTATTCTAGAAAGGAGAGATAGGAGAAGACGATATATACATACATAGGCATAGTTTAATTTATAGACGCATGTTTCTGGTTAATTTTAATCAAAATCCTGTCAAGATTTTTGAAAACTTGAGTTTAAGTTGTTTAATTTGTAGATTTGGAGTGCCCCAAGGGATTTATCAGGGTGCTTAATCCATTTATGCATAAAAAAATGCATTCTAAACAACAAAAAATCACATTATTTCTTGAAATTATTTTACCTGATTCCAATGAAAAAGTCTATTTCGTTTATTACTTAGACTATATATATATATATATGATTTTGGCATGTGAGTTGCTATGTAATTTTTATGTTTTGTAGATAATAGACAATGTGATTGATTGCTAGATTCTTAGCTTGGTGTTCAATGTTCTGAGTTATCCATGTGTTTGTAGATTTAGCATTCTTACATGCAGTTTTGATAAGTAAAACAATTTTAAGGGATTGTAGGAGTGCAAATCTGGTTAGCATGAATTGAAAAATGGATATAACAACCATATCCCATCAAATTGAATCTCTCGAAGACAATCCAACTTTACAGAAGAGATCTTGTGGATAAAATATTATAATTTTGCAAAGAAATTGATCTTAATTGTAGACGATCTAACAAAACAATATTATGGAACCCATGGGAGTAGCTAAAAGCTAATTGGGACCGACCATTTCTGCTAATAAAAATGTAATAAAGGAGGGAGTGCTCTGCAGCGTGCTTCTTGGCTGGTAGATTTGTCACTCTATATGAATGCCGAATGAGAGTGACATTGAATATATTGCAAAGATTGGCAAAATCTGAAAGCAAATGTGGGTACACTATTTCCCCAGAAATTTCAATCAATCATGTGGTAAGGGAGGAAACGTTGTTCTTGTTCCTTGGGACAATTTGCCACACAGGAATGCAGAGTGGAGGGTAAATGGGTGAATTACAATGATCGGGAAGTAAAATGTGTTGCATCCTTACCAGTGATGAGGGTCATGGTGATCTGATAAAAAATAAGCGTACTGCAACTTCAATCCTCTGCAAGATTAAACTTCGACAATTTTGTACTCTTAAGATCGAGCACATATTTGGAGGATTTCATTCTTACTAAGTTGCTATGCTACATTGAATTTGATGGCCCAACAAAGATTTCTCCCTAACACGATAACTTTCAAGGAAACAATAACAAGGAGGAACTTGCTAAAAAGCAGACACCCACCCCCAGGTAGATTGAGAAAAGTCACAATACTGGAACAAATGTTTTGGATTTTCATTTTTACCACAGATGGAGCATTTGGATTGGGAAACCCAAAATGAACTAATCTTTGGGCTATATGCAGATCCCCAAGGATCAAGGACTAGGAAAAAGGCCTTATTTGGCTTCCACACTTTAAAGTTGAAATAGGCAGTTGTTTCAGTTCTACCCATATTTAAACCTGCAGAGCTTATTTAGACGACCATTTAAAGCAACTTTTCTAACACTCCCATTTGTATCCATCTGCAAAATTATATTTTTCAAAGGCCTTAGTCCCATTCATTCTGCTTCAGCATCGAGTGTTTCAGCGGATCCGTAGAGTCATGACAGTGGAAGAGGTACAGAAGTGATGAGAGTGTTGTGGCACAGCATGATAAACGGATGCATGCTTTATTGTATCTATGTTCATCTTGCCAGGAAAGGAGGCACATTGGTTAAGTGCTCCGGTCTTTGAGGATCTCACAATGAGATGAGTATGTAGATAGTAGTGGGTGCATGCACCTACAACATGCATGTACGAGCCTTGGGAAGTTTCCAGAAATTGAAAATTGCTTTTCTTGTTTGGTTTAGCTTTCTAGATTTAGCTGAGATGCGAGGAATTAGAAGCCTTTCGATTTAGAACGGCACATGGGTTAGGAATTATTTCCAGAATTAGATAGGTCACTATTTACAAGGATAGAAGAAGAAGCTTACATACTTGCATCTACTCTTCTCCAGTAGGCATACTAATCTATGCAAGTTTCCCATGCAAGCTGGGTGCACTTTTCTAGGGAGGGTTTGGGTTTGATACAATCAAACTAGGCTTCTTACTTGGGCACTCTACATGCATGTAAACCCTATACTCTCTTATTCTAGAAAGGAGAGATAGGGGAAGACGATATATACATATATAGGCATAGTTTAATTTATAGACACATGTTTCTAGTTAATTTTAATCAAAATCCTGTCAATATTTTTGAAAACTTGAGTTGAAGTTGTTTAATTTGCAGATTTGGAGTGCCCCAAGGAATTTATCAGGGTGCCGAATCCATTTATGCATAAAAAAATGCATTCTAAACAACAAAAAATCACATTATTTCTTGAAATTGTTTTACCCGATTCCAGTAAAAAAGTCTATTTCGTTTATTACTTAGACTATGCCTTTATATATATATATATATATATATATATATATATATATATATATATATATATATATATATATATATATATATATATATATATATATATATATATATATATATATATATATATATATATATATATATATATATATATATATATATATATATATATATATATATATATGATTTTGGCACGTGAGTTGCTATGTAATTTTTATGTTTTGTAGATAATAGACAATGTGATTGATTGCTAGATTCTTAGTTTGGTGTTCAATGTTCTGAGTTATCCATGTGTTTGTAGATTTAGCATTCTTACATGCAGTTTTGATAAGTAAAACAATTTTAAGGGATTGTAGGAGTGCAAATCCGGTTAGCAGGAATTGAAAAATGGATATAACAACCATATCCCATCAAATTGAATCTCTCGAAGACAATCCAACTTTACAGAAGAGATCTTGGATAAAATATTAAAATTTTGCAAAGAAATTGATCTTAATTGTAGACGATCTAACAAAACAATATTATGGAACCCATGGAAGTAGCTAAAAGCTAATGGGGACCGACCATTTCTGGTAATGAAAATGTAATAAAGGAGGGAGTGCTCTGCAGCGTGCTTCTTGGCTGGTAGATTTGTCACTCTATATGAATGCCGAATGAGAGTGACATTGAATATATTACAAAGATTGGCAAAATCTGAAAGCAAATGTGGGTACACTATTTCCCCAGAAATTTCAATCAATCATGTGGTAAGGGAGGAAATGTTGTTCTTGTTCCTTGGGACAATTTGTCACACAGGAATGCAGAGTGGAGGGTAAATGGGTGAATTACAATGATCGGGAAGCAAAATGTGTTGCATCCTTACCAGTAATGAGGGTCATGGTGATTTGATAAAAAATAAGCGTACTGCAACTTCAATCCTCTACAAGATTAAACTTCGACAATTTTGTACTCTTAAGATCGGGCACATATTTGGAGGATTTCATTCTTACTAAGTTGCTATGCTACATTGAACTTGATGGCCCAACAAAGATTTATCCCTAACACGATAACTTTCAAGGAAACAATAACAATGAGGAACTTGCTAAAAAGCACACACCCACCCCCAGGTAGATTGAGAAAAGTCACAATACTGGAACAAATGTTTTGGATTTTCATTTTTACCACAGATGGAGCATTTGGATTGGGCAACCCAAAATGAACTAATCTTTGGGCTATATGCAGATCCCCAAGGATCAAGGACTAGGAAAAAAGGCCTTATTTGGCTTCCACACTTTAAAGTTGAAATAGGCAGTTGTTTCAGTTCTACCCATATTTAAGCCTCCAGAGCTTATTTAGACGACCATTTAAAACAACTTTTCTAACACTCCCATTTGTATCCATCTGCAAAATTATATTTTTCAAAGGCCTTAGTCCCATTCCATTTCTAGTCTTTCCACTAAGCTATAGTGCTTTGAAGGCCTAACTTAATCACAAGATTTAAAGATTATTAGGTTGGATCTCCTTGATGCACTCTAATTTTAATTTGTTGGGCTTTCCCAGGGGAACGTAAAGATCATGGCAACTTGTGATGAGATTGAGAAGTGCATAGGATCATGAGATAGGCTATTGAATGTCCTCCTCCTCTATTTGGCTGGTCAGTTTCTAGTTCTGAATTAGTTTTAGGAATCAGTAAATAGTCATTGTTATGTATTTCTTTGAAAGGTAAAGTTCAAACATTGAAGACATATCATGTTTGAGTGATATGATTGCATGTTAGGAAAATTTCCTTAGTAAGTAGCTGTTAGGAGTACGAATTGTAGGGCAAGAATTGTCTCCCTTGATAAATGTGGGTCTTTGCTAATGTGGCTAGAAGGAAAATAGAGATGTATGTAATATTGATGAGGCTATTCATTGGAGTTTTATGAAAAATCGTACGTCTAAGATGGCATCCTTGGACAGAATCTGGTTGTGATGTGTGGATGGATTCTAGCTTTTTAGGCATAACAGTTACTTCTTAGGCATAATAACAGTTACTTCTTGTCCATTGAAGATGGTTGGAATAAAGTATAATAAAGAATTTATCAATTACTCTTGTAATTAGCAATCCCATTGACCTACTTTTGCGGTCATTTGTTGGACATCAATAAAACTATTTGTATATATTGTCTCTCATTCTACCAGACATTAGAGATGCTACACTTTTAGTTTCAACTCTCGATGTATGTCTGAAATAATCTGAATATTTGATCTGAGAACTATAACATGATAGAAGAACATTAGATACACACTGCACTACAAACTTATGCTTGATGTGTCAACGTCAAATATTCTTCATATATCCCGACTGTATATGTTGCAGGTCCATGCATTTCAGATCAACATTGTCTGCATCTTAATGATTGTTATGCTGAAATTTTAACCTTGGATGATCGATTTTAACGATGTTATTCTTGTTTAATCTATTTCGATACAGGTCACTGAGAAGCCTATACTTGCCTATCCAAATAGTGGAGAAACATACGATGCTGAGAGAAAGCAATGGGTAGTAAGCTCTTAGATATCCATTACTTGGACAAATGTTCGCTTTAAATTACTAAAACTCTTTTGCTGGATTTAAATTACTACAATACTTTCTGAGCTGCATATCTTAATAGGCATGTACAATCTTGATAGGCACACTAATGTTTTGACATAATATGGACTCTCATACTCAATATTCAATTAAACAGGAGAACCTAGCTTCCAAAACAAAACCTTTGATAGCTCTGTAGATGGTTCAAACGTTTTTTGAAATGTACTTGACATGACTGGTATTGATTGAGGGCTAAGATGATATTAAGAAATACGTTTATTGCTCTTTAAAATGTAAGATATGCATGGTGGACATAATTAGTAACACTTCACCCTTTTTCTCTTTGAGAATATTTTTATCAACAACCATTGTGTCATTGTCATGTGTATCCAGTTGAGATGCCAGCCTACTCTCATGCATTCCATTGATTTTGCTCTCCCCAGCATGCAAACTAGCTTTTTCTTTTCCAATGACAGAAATGAAAAAATAAGTCAGCTCTTTGTTTATGTCAGCATCAGGTGAACTTGAAAACTTAGATGGAGAATCATAAACCACAACAGTCCCATGCCCATGCTCAGGATGGAGAACATTTCCAAGATCTTGCTTCTCTCCAATTACAGAATTAACAAAATTATTGCTGCAGCTTTTTCTAGCATTATCACTTGTTGATTCAGATTGTTTATTCTTCACATTTCTATGTTTTGAATTTGATTTAATGCCATCCTCATTGCATGTTGGGCTCTTCAATGTTCCTACAAGAACATTATTTTTATCAAACTTCATATCTTCTGCTGCTTTCTTTACTACTCCAGCATCCTTTGTAGAAAACTCTATAACTAGCCCAGAAGTTTCTGTTTTTCCTTCATATCCCTCACTAGAGCTTCCCAAAGATGAAGACATATCAACAATGATCAATTCACTCACATATTCTGAATCTTGTAAAGGTTCCAAGGTTCCCCTGGAAATATTTGTTTCGGTGATCTCATCTACAGATGATGAATCTCATGATATCCTTAATGAGGGAGTGTCCACAACATTAACCATGTTTCCCGATGACTTCTTTGGCAATAGTATATTTTCACATTTTGTGGGATTGCTAAACGAACCACAAATATGGGCTGCAGAATCAGGCTCTGGCAGTGAAGAATGCAGAACTGTTTCTATGGCTAGGTCAAAATTAGCCCCTCCATCAACAACTTTAACTGTCTTCTGTAAGGCTGTCATTAAAGGAGTTGTTGAGGTAGATGATGAAGTCTAACTCAAAAGTAACTCCTCCACCTACCTGTGAGAACCACTAAGTTTAGAATCCTCTGCAACCACCTCTCCTTTTGACTCCCTTTCCATATTTGAAGAGCTCCCTACCAATGACACATGTTGTTGCATTTGCTACTTTTTAGGCTTGTGCTCAGATTTTGTCATCTTATTTGAACATTCATTTATTGAAAGACCTGCTTGTTTTTTAGATAGGTTTTTCTTCTTTTCACTAGTATGATGATCTAATCCAGACTCAAGTGCAAAAACTACAGAACAAGTTGAAACCGTACCATCACTGAGATCACATGTTGCCACAGTAGGCATGTTCACTGGTGACAATTTAACTCCATCTGCTTTATCTATAGTCAATACTTGAGATGGAGGACTGATGGAAAACTGTAAACTACAATTATCTTCGTTGTTGACAAATGCAACTACAAGAGAACTTGATTGATTGCCATGAGATTCTGGCAAGGATTTTGTCTTTCCATCCATAACTTGAACTGGAGCCAAAGTGGTTTCTGAAGCCTGTGGGAATGGTTTCAATATATCTAGCATCTCACCAGAATGGATTGTAGCAAGTTTTTTTTTTCTTGTTAATGGGTGTGAATCATTTGATATGTTTTTTTTGTCTTTAAAGGTTGATGAAAAGTAGATGAAATGTTACCATATGACCCAGCTAGCATCAATGAGTAGAAATTCATTGGGCGTGAACCACTTAAAGAAACAGAACCTGAAAGTAGAGGTTTGTATGAAGGCAGTCCTGCTAATGGAGGAATGCAATCTTTAATTGATGACACAACATCAAAGATCAAAGCAATGAAATAAAATCATTGTCGAAAGAAATATGAAAAACTTTCTCATTTTTTGCATATCAAATATGCTCCAAGTATGGGCACAAACATGAGATTTGAATTTTCAACTCTCTAGGCTCTTGATAATATGATCAACCAAAAAAATGTCAAAAAACTAAATATTTTGGGGGATTCAAAACTTGTTATGGATTGAGTCTGCGACAAAGTCAGCATAGTGGCCCCTCATTTGTCTCACATTTTGTAAGGTATCAAACAAGTCTACAACAAGTTGGATTGGTTATCTTGTGGCCATATATACCATGAACTCAATACCCTAGCAGACAAGTTCTCCAAAGAGGCTCTCCAACTTATTCCACAAGTGCTAGAAAACCAAGAGTATTTGTGGGGGTTGTTGCCTTCCATATCTAGTTTTTTGTCTCACTTATTGCTATATTTTGTGATTATATATGTAAACAATCCAATGATATTATCTGAAAAGTGATAGAGATTTTTTTTGGCTTTTAAAAGTTCGCACAATATATAATTGGAACAAAATTTTGTTACTAGAAATCAATCAATTACTTCTACATACCAATAAAAGTGGAAAAATCTCTATAACCTTTGATCACCTTGAACATCAAGCACGCTAAGAACCTCGACAATGGGGTTCTAATAACATCACCAAAGATCCAAAATTGACAAAGCACAATTTCATGAGTATTGATTAGTCAAAATTACCACGTGGATCAACTACTCATGTCAAAATGATGGTATATTGGATTAGGTGTCGGTTGCACTTGCATTTGAAAGAGTGAACACAACGTGGATAAAGAACATTGAATACACTAGGAACCTAGAAAATGGGGTTCTAAAGACATAGCCAAAAATCCAAAATTGACAAAGTACAATTTAATGAGCATTGATTAGTCAAAAGTACAATGTGGATCAACGACTCGTGTGGGCTGCGGCACACGTTCACAGTGGGAGGCAACAAAATATGAGTGCAGTGAGAGCGGAGAGGTGCGGCACATGCTTATCGCTGGAGGCAGCGAGATATGAGCGCAGTGAGTGATCCGGAGCTGAGTAACATTTCACCATGAGCGGGAGCCAAGTAACAAGGATCCTGGTGAGCGAGAGAGATCAAGGATCCTGGTGAACGAGAGTGGCTTGGCTCTCAGGAAAAAAACAAGGGGATATAACCAGGTAACAATGATTTATCCTAATTGGAAAAAAAACAAGGCAACAATAACCAGCAAAACAATGAATAACAACACACATAAGAAGAAAACGAGACAACATTACAGGAGAGGGACACGTAAACTTACATTTGGGAAAACCAGTTTTGTGCAACAGAAAAACCATAGCCTATTTCTCAGACGAGCAACTTCCTCCCTTCCAGGCTTTTCAGATCTACATCAACTTTTATAACAGGCACCTAATTCGAATTCCAACACCTGATTCATAAATTATGATATATCAGAACAAACCTCAACATCGAGAGATTCCTAACTCTTAGACAATAAAAAAATTTAAATCTTATTTCTCAAGCATATGATACATTAATGTATTAGATTTTATTTGACACAATTTCTTTTCGGTGAAGAAAGCCTTAGCTCTGTTCTAGTTTTTGCGAGGGAAAGGCAAGGTAAGGCGACAATGGCTGCATCGGTCGTGGTGCTAAATCCGAAGTTGTTGGCCGAGGGTCCAACGGGCAATATAGAGATGAGTATTCCTCCTCCCCATCCCCATTCCCATTCTGACATGGACGAAGAAGATCTGTATAGCATATTGAAATCGCTGGAGAGACAGATGGAGTTCATCGACATTCAAGAAGAATACGTGAAGGACAAGAAAACAAAAATCTAAAGAGAGAATTGTTGAGAGCCCAGGAGGAGGTGAAGAGGATCCAGTCGGTGCCTCTGGTGATTGGGTAGTTCAAGGAGATGGTTGACTAGAACAACGGAATAGTGGGTTCAACGAGTGAGGATTTTGAGCACAATCAATATGGAGCTCTTGAAGCCCTCCGCCTCGGTAGCCTTCCATCGACATTCGAACGCCCTGGTGGACGTCCTCCCACCTGAGGCAAACTCCTCTATCTCACTGCTTTCCCAGTCTGAGAAACCTGACGTAACCTACAATGATATCGGGAGATGTGACATACAGAAAAAGAGATTCGGGAAGCCGTGGAGCTTCCACTCACACACCACAAACTTTACAAGAAGATCAGGATAGACCCTCCCCGTGGTGTTCTTCTTTATGGCCCTCCAGATACGGGGAAGACCATGCTTGCCAAGGCCGTCGCAAACCACACTACGGCTGCTTTCATTTGGGTCGTTGGCTCTGAGATTGTTGAGAAGTATCTTGGAGAGCGGCCAAGGATGGTTCGTGATGTCTTTCGCCTTGCTAAATAGAATGCACCTACAATAATATTCATTAATGACGTGGATGCAATCGCAATAGCACAGTTTGATGCTCAAACTGGAGCTGATAGGGAAGTTCAGAGGATCTTGATGGAGCTCTTAAATCAGACGGAGGGTTTTGATCAGACTGTGAATGTGAAGGTGATTATGGCAATCAATAGAGCAGATACACTGGATCCCGCACTTTTGCTTCCTGGAAGACTTGATAGGAAAATCAAGTTTCCTCTGCCTGATAGGAGGCAGAAACGTCTTGCTTTCCAGGTTTGTATAGCGAAAATGAATGTCAGTGACGAGGTAGACCTTGAAGAATATGTATCTCGGCCTGATAAAATTAGTGCTGCAGAGATCACTGTAATTTTTCAAGAAGCTGGTATGCATGCAGTGCGGAAAAACCGCTATGCTATTCTCCCAAAGGATTTTGAAAAGGGTTACAGACCGAATGTTAAAAAACCAGACATAGACTTTGACTTTTATGTTTTATTCAAACGTGATATAGAGATACATGAGGATGGAAACACTGTGTATCATAATAAAATTCATAGATTTTACCTGAGAAATTACCCATGGCTAGTCCTGCTATCTTCATCTATGGGGCGACCTTGCGAATCCTGTGCCATTAACTGCTAGCTCTTTACCCTCATCACTCGGTTTGTTTCGATTTATCAAATGAGAGTAACCAGTGGCAAGAGCTTTTACACAGCTTTTACACACAGGGCCGTGAATGTGGCTGCAAAACTAGAGAATGGGAAATTGTGCCAAGATGCGATTTTAGTAGGAGGAGATTTAAACGCACCCGGAAGGAATTGCAGTAAGGCAGTTACAAGAACAAAACCAAAACAAAAGGCATAATCACTAAACCAGCGGGAGATGACCAAAAGTGATGTGTTTTGGGCAGGAGAAATGTTATTTTAATTTGATGTCTAAAATTTAAATGAAAAAATAATATTGTCTTCTTTCATTTTTCCAAAGATAATTTTTAATATTATGCTCTCCAAATATCATTTTTAATATCATACGCTTTATTTTTCCGAACATCATTTTTAATATTATGCTTTTCAAATATCATTTTTAATATCATACCATTGTTGTTTGGATGGATGTTGAAGGCACTCATGATTCCTTGTAATGTCAACAATTGATTTAAAGAAAAGCTTCAAAAATCAATTCAATTTCATTCTAATAAATTTATTTTAAAAACATTGATGATGAACCATACAATGAGTGGTTTGAAAGGCTCCTTGTAATGTCAACAATTGATTTTAAAAAAAGCGTCAAAAATCAATTCAATTTCATTCTAATAAATTTATTTTAAAAACATTTATGATGAACCATACAATGAGTGGTTGAAAGGTGTCTGACCTTAAAAAAATTATGTGATTTATCCAGAAGTGTTTTTAAAGAAATTAATTAATTAATTAATTATTAAAATAAAATTGAGATAAAATAGTAAATTTAGGAGAGGTTTTTACAACCCATGGTTTTGCTCATGGTATTCCACCTTGCCAACAAGGGATTAGGGATTGGGGTTAGGGGAATAATGAGATAGTGGTTAAGGGGTTAGGGATTGGGGGTTTATGGGTTAGGGGAATAATGAGTTAGTGGTTAAGGGATTAGGGATTAGGGGCTTAGGGGTCAAGGGATTTAGGCACAGTTAGGGGTTAGGTGAATAATGAGTTAGTGGTTAAGGGGGGCTTAGGGGTTAGGGGATTTAGCACTTAAGGATTTTAGGGGTTAGGGGTGAAGGGTTAATGGGTTATGGTTTAAGCGTTAACAGTTTAGGGGTTTAGGGGTTAAAGGGTTAGGGGTTTAGGTGTTAGTGGTTTTTGGGTTTAAGGGTTTAGAGGTTTATGGTTTAGGGGTTAAATGGGTTAGGGTTTTATGGGTTTAGGGGGTTAAATGGGTTAGGGGTTTAGGGGTATAGGGAGTTAAATGGGTTAGGGGTTGGGAATTAAGGGTTAAGGGGTTATACGTTTAGGGTTTAGGGGGTTAAATGGGTTAGGGGTTTATAGGTTAGGGGGTTAGGGGATTTAGCAATTAAGGATTTTAGGGGTTAGGGGTCGTTAGGGTTTAATGGGGTTAGGGGGTTAAATGGGTTAGGGGTTGAAAATTAGGGTTTAAGGGTTTAAGGGTTTAGGGGTTAAGGGTTAGAGCTTTAGGGTTTAGGGGGTTAAATGGGTTAGGGGTTTAGAGGTTTAGGGAGTTAGGGGATTTAACAGTTAAGGATTTTAGGGGTTAGGGGTTAAGGGGTTATAGGTTTAGGGTTTAGGGGGTTAAATGGGTTAGGGTTTTAGAGGTTTAGGGGGTTAGGGGATTTAGCAGTTAAGGATTTTAGGGGTTAGGATAGGGGGTTATATGGGTTAGGGGTCGGGAATTAGGGTTTAAGGGTTAAGGGTTTAGAGGTTTAGGGTTTAAGGGGTTAAATGGCTTAAGGGTTTAGGGGTTGGGGGTTAAATGGGTTAGGGGTTAAGGGTTTAGAGGTTTAGGGGTTAAATGGGTTAGGGGTTTACAGGTTTACGATTTAGGGGGTTAAATGGGTTAGGGGTTTAGGGGTATAGGGTGTTAAATGGGTTAGGGGTTTGGAATTAGGGTTTAAGGGGTTATAGGTTTAGGGTTTAGGGGGTTAAGTGAGTTAGGGGTTTAGAGTTTTAGGGGGTTAGGGGATTTAGCAGTTACGGATTTTAGGGGTTAGGGATTAATGGGGTTAGTGTTTAGGGGGTTAAATGGGTTAGGGGTCGGAATTAGGGTTTAAGGGATTATGGGTTAAGGGTTTAGAGGTTTAGGGTTTAGGGGGTTAAATGGGTTATGGGTTTAGGGGGTTATATGGGTTAGTGGTTAAGTGTTTAGGGGTTAAGGGTTTAGAGGTTTAGGTTTTAGGGTTTAAATGGGTTAGGGGTTTAGAGGTTTAGGGGGTTAAATGGGTTAGGGGTTGGGAATTAATGTTTAATGGGTTAGGGGTTAAGATGATAGTTCCGTTGGTCTATGTTTGTCCACAATAGTTGTTTATTCTTTGTGTCTCAATGTAACAATTTTGTAGGTATTGTTGCTTGTTGTCATGTCTTCTCTATTTATTAATTTCTAGTATTTGTTAGCCATTGCTTTACATTTATTGATGAAAATTTCTATTGCAATAAAACCAATTGTATTTTCAATCTCCAGTTCCAAACTCAGCCACAATGTTGTCACATAATTTAAGTCCAGAGAATGGTCATCTGGTGAAGTCTCAATAACCACACTGCACCTCATGACTACTACAAAAAAGCTTAAGTTCAAGTGTCCCACATTCATGAGAAATTTGGCTCTTATACTCTTGCTCCACTTGACATTGGGGAAGAGAGAGGGAGGTAGGAGAGAAAGGGAGAGAGAAGAAGGACAAGAGATAGGACTTAAGAGAGAGGAACCAGTATCATAGAAGAAAGAATATGTGACCAAATTACTCTATAGGGAGATGGGAGATAGGGGCACCCTACCTACCTAACTAAATGTCCAAACCAAATGTGGTGTAATCGTCTGTACTAGTGGTCGATTATACGAGGAGGCACTGGATTTTTAATGTGATATGCAAAAAACAAGTACTGAACCTAACCATTTCACATTTACCAATGTTCTCTCTGCATGTGCTAATTTGGTAAATTTGGAACATGGCAAAGGAGTCTTGTTTTGTGATCACCTCCCATGAGGATTCACCGATTGTGAGAACACAACGCTTGTGGTTGCATCTTCTAAATCATCATCACTTCCAACAACATATCATCCAATAACACTAGTATAAAAAGTCTTCGGCGCTTGGCAGCGAAAAGGAACATAATTTATGCGCTCTCAATATCTTCTACATACTCGTAGCTCTCCTCCCAAACCAAAGCCACTAGTGTTGTGTGTTCACTTTGCCCTAAATCTTGTGCAAACGTCCTGAGGTAAGGAACTCTTGCACCAAAGTATGGATCCTGCACTATGTGTCATATCCACTGAAGGAGAACATGTTCCAAACAATAGGTAAATTCTCACAACTATCCCTTTGTGGGATGTTGAGAACTCAAAAATTCCACATGCTCATTAATGAAATCTATAAATTGAGAACTTTCGTAGAAGACTTGAAGTCATACTGAACTTGGACCAAAAGGCTCAGGATCTGGGTAGCGCAAAGGAACATCTGCAATATGATTTGTACTATTCTCATCTAGATCATTTTGCATGGATATCTCCTGGAGTTGAAATGCATATTCTAGGTTCCATAGAACATCTCCCATGGAAGGCCTATCGAATCCCATCTCTTCCAATAACTTTTTGGTAGTCTCCCTAAACATTTTCAGAGAATGAGAGTTGATGGTCCCAACAAGGTGAGGGTCAATGATTTTTTCAATCTTTCCCTTTTTTTGCCAATGCATTTCCCACTCTTCTATATTGAATTGTTCTCTGGGAAAAACAAGATTAAGATTTTCCATGGCACACAAGAACTCCAGTAACACTACTCCAAAAGAATACACATCAGATTTATCGGTCAGTTGCTGTCGTCTGAATTATTCAAGATCAAGATACCCAAGGGCCAAAACTACCTTTGGATCCAGTCTTTGAATGTCCAAAGTCCTCCATATTTTCCCATGATCCTGTTATCATGGAGATCTTTGACATTTAGATAAGCGCATAGGATTCACGACAACGGAATTAGATTGCATTGACCATATATTGGAGCTTCATTGGTATCTTTCCAATCAAACAGTTTTCCAACAAGTCGAGGGAGTCTAAATTGGTGCAGTTTAAAATGAAAGGCAAGATTGTTCTGTCGAGGAAAAATCCCATGACGCTAAGCTTGAAAACCCTCTCATTATTTCAAGTCATGTCTTCGAGCTCCGAGATGGTGATGTTGCAGGAGTTTTGATCTTGTCTCTAATCCACGGTCACACCTTCGAGCTCTAAAATGGTGGCATTGTACGAGTTTTTATCTTGTCTCGTCCACTGCGTGAGCTTGGGTACATAAACCCGACACCGTGTTGGGTTAATGGAAATTATGAGTATTCGACGAATAAATCTCGATAGATAAATGGAATTATGGAGACATTGGCTATCATACATATTTGGTTTCCTCTATCAATGTACCAAAGTTGTCGGTCCTCCAAAAGGAGCCTTCTTCCCATTATTTCCTCCAAAATCGGGGTTCATTAATGCTGCCATATATGCTAATAAACCCCCTTCATCATCTCCCACATCAGGAAATCTGAGCTGTCAAACAAAAATGTGAAGGTCAAGCTCTCCATCATTGAGGGTTATATGGCATGTCTTGTAACTGTGCAAAGAATCGTCTTTTCAATACATTGCTAGATGGTGGTATGATGCAGATATCCTTAATGTTGCTCGCTCACCCTATTACAAAGCTATGTGAGACTCTATTATAGCTACAGGAAAGGGCTTCAAAGTCCCTAATATGCATGACTTGAGGGTAGCTCTTTTGCAAAAAGAGATTTACTACTTTGATTATTAATCAAATATAAAACCAATAATATTGTTTTATTTAAAGTTTAATTTGATATAATCATGTAAATTATGTATTAAATGAAATAAATATATTCGTTGGTACAATTCTCATAGAAATTGACAAAACTAAACACATTTATCCATTATTACACAATAAACCATACTTAAATATTTTGAATTACATATTTATAACCATTAATAAAGGTTTATATATTATTAAAAAATTAAATAAAGTTCATACCTAAACAATTAACAAAAGTTCATAATACCATTAATTAAAAATTAACCAAGGTTCATATCAAACAATTAATAAAAGTTCATACACCATTAAAAAACTAATTAAGGTTCATAACTAAATTAACAAAGGTTCATACAATATTGCCTGATGGGGGTGAGGTTTGAGCAACACGTGGAAGGCGTCTTGCATGAGTAAATATAAGTGGAGCGAGGGTGAGGGACGGTACTCCTGGTCCCTTCACCATAATGCATGCAGCGGGAGAGTTACTAGCTTCACGTTGGCAATTCGTGTGAAAAATAACTACGCATTGGAGTTCGGAGGTGGTGAAAGGATAAGGCGAGGGAAGATGAGGGAGCCCAACATTAGACTCATAAATATGGTTTCGTGTTGGTCCTACTGGTGGCCTCTAAAGAGGTGCGTAAACGTTGCAGGAAGGTTTACAGAGGGAGTGGCTTGTGTGTGCTTGTCGTGGGCATTTCCTGGTGCGGTGTGTTCCACTGGTCCCTGCTGCTCTGTTTCTTAGCCATTGACTGTGTCTGTGTTAAGGATAGGAAGTTGAAGGCTGGAAGTGAGCTCACTAGTTTCCATTTTTCTTGGCTTTCGGTGAGCCTGTTTTTTCATAATAAGAGAGGAAGTTAGAATTTGCAGTCCATGAAACCTCGAGGGTGGTGATGGAAAACTAGTTTCTTTTCCAAATTTTGTGCCCTCCAGCGTGGGTGTGACGGTGTTTGATGGATCGGTGCGTGGTCTCTATGTGGAGAATTTGGAGGCTGGTCACTACCCTGGGGGATGCTATGCTCAGGCATCGGCTACTTTGTCATCGTTTATTGTTCAATTTCCTGTGCTGGTTTAGTGGGTGATGGTATTTGGTTTTTCTGGTGGTGGAAGTCTTTATCTGGCAGTGGGAGGTGTCTCTGTGCTTCTTTGTGGTGGTGGGAGACGACGTTTGGCTCCTTCGTTGGTGGTGTTTGTTTTATATAGTGGGGGGTCTAGTCTCTAGAGTCTGCACCCGGCGGGGTTCCTTGACCTTGGCAAATTATGAAGCCCCCGGTGTGGTGAGGGTGTTCTCCCTCCCTTGTCGTCCATGGTCCTGTGGGGGTGGCAGACTCAGGAATAATCATGGCGGCTCCACGATAGGGTGGAAATACTGCGGGGCGTGCGCGACTCGCTAGTGTGGGCGCACATGGGGGCTATAGAGGAGTAAGCAGGGGGGTATCAGAGGTGGGGGTTTGAGGGTTCAAAATCAAAGTCCTCGAGGTGAAGGAGGTTGTGGTGGCAAGGAAAATCGTGGGTTTGATTGATTTGAGGTAAATGGGGGGCAGGTTATCCAACATTGCTTCCCATAGAACTGTCGTGCACTCATCAACAGCCTGATTGAAAGAGTGGACACAATTGAGAAATTATTTCGCGAGGAGCATGCAGAGCAAATGGAAACATTGGACCGAATGTACTTTTTACAATGCCAAGACCGGGAGAGAATGGTAGTGGTTTGGTGAGGCCAATATCAACTCGCTGAGAAAGTAGAAAATTCTGGAGACTTGGTTGACACACTTTGAAGGGCACGGTCAGTGTGACTTCTATCCTCCACTACATCTAGGAACAACCCCAGACAACCCTGCATCCATCACGTTGGACGACTAGTATGATATTTGGTGTTCTTTAATTATGTTTTATATGTGTTTTGGTGCCTCTGGGCCAACCGTTTATGGACAATTTCCCTAGTCCCTCTTTTGTATTTTTTTCATTTGGTGCAAATTTTTGTCAACAAATCCAGTCGAGGTGACACCACCTGTTTTGTAACTGGCTATATGTACTCCCTTTTTCCTACATGAATATAACATTGACTTACACAAAAATAAAGGTTCATACATCATTAAAAAATTAATTAAGTTTCATACTTAAATTAATAAATTTCCATACCTATTTACTAGATAGGTCTATAAATAAATATTTTAGGTTTATCTATTTAGTAATTATCAAATGTAAATATGATGATTTAATACTAGATTTAAATGAACTCACATGTTTAACATAAGAAATGTTATATTTATCTATTTATTAAACGTAAATATGAATATTTAACCTTAGATTTAAAACAGCTCTCACTTTTAACATAAATCAATGAAGTTTAAAAATTAAACTTTATGGCCAAATATTAAATATAAATATAAATATTAATTTGGCTATATAATTAATATAATTATAACCTTTACTAAAATTATAATGAAGTCATTAGTGCAAATTTGATAGATGATACATGCAATTATGTTAATTGTGGATGAATCCATCTGCACTATTAAACTTTAGAGAAAAAAGGGTATTCATAATTTTAACACTGTAAATTCAGAGACCCCTTTGTCTTTAAATTTTAACACCACAAATGGATTCAGAGACACCTATAGTGAAACGTAACACTTCGATACAAAAATTGCAATTTTCCATATATGGAGTGACACAATTAAAAATTACTGACATAAATGACGAATTCATATATTTGTTGTACTTGTTATTTGGCCACATTTTTATTCATGGACTATAATATTCATTTACATTAATCATTATCAATTTTTTCACTTATTATCTAGTCATATATTTCAATCCTAGACTAAATTAGTCATTTAAGTTAGTCGCTTTTACCCTAGTCACTTATTATCTAGTCATATATTTTATCCCTAGACTAAATTAGTCGTTTAAGTTAGTCGCTTTTAGTTTAGTCACTTATTATCTAGTTGTATATTTTATTGCAAGACTAAATTAGTCGTTTAAGTTAGTCGCTTTTAGTTTAGTCACTTATTATCTAGTCGTATATTTTATTCCAAGACTAAATTAGTCATTTTTAGTTCAATCACATAAATTTTCTCAAATTTAGTAGTAATTCACTTGAAATAATTGCGGTGACTAACATTTTTAGTCACCTAGTCATTAATTTCATCATTTTTTACTAGTGTCCAAGACCTGTTTTTATAAGAGGAGACCGTTGTATCTTGATAATCTCATCTAAGGTTTCTGAACCTTTAGCAAATCTAAGATTGAGAGTCTTCACTTTCTCATTATCTTTCCTTAGAATTACTACTTCACACTCCAATTCCTCAATGCGTTTTTCTTTTGCTTCAAGCTGATTTTCAAGAGTCTCTATGATTATGTTCTTTTCTTCTAGGCTTACTTTGAGTTGATTGTTTTCTTCAAGAAAATCATTGTCCTCTAGAGCATCCACAAAATTATCCTTTTCTTCTCTTTGTTCAAATGCCATGAGAAGTCTAAAATCTTCTTCACATTCTTCCTCACTATCAGATGACCCATCACTGTCTTCATTAGTATAATAACTTTTTCTTGTGCTAGATCGATTCTTATTCCTTCTTGCTACTTCTTTTCCTTTAGCCGATGTTTCTTTATAAGGACACTTTGTAGCATAATGACCAACTCTTCCACAATTAAAACATTTGAAAGGAAGCTTACCTTTGAACTTTCCAGTACCTAGTTGAAGTCTTCTCACAAAATTTGCTTCTTCTTCTTCTTCAGATATATAGCTGGATTCTTTGACAACTTCCTTTTCTTTTCCTTTTGCTAATGCCCTAAAAGCAGCTTCTTTGATTTGAGAAGGGCCTCCTTGTCTCATTTCAAAAGCAGTCAGAATACCATGTAATTGAACAATAGTAAGAGTTGGCAGATCTTGCCTTTCTTCAATAGCTGAAACTTTAGAGTCAAACTTTGAAGTCAAGGATCTTAAGACTTTTTCCACCAGAGTAGTATCGGTTATAGTTTCACCCAAATTTCTCATCCGATTTACAATATCATCTAGACGAAGAAAGAAACTGGCAACACTTTCATCACTATGCATCTTCAAATTTTCATATTCAATTCTAAGAGTTTGGAGTTTTGCATTTTTTACCTTTGTATCTCCTTCATAGCTCAGAATGATTTTGTCCCATATTTCTTTGGCTGAATGTAGCTGCATCACTTTAGCAAATTCTGATTCAGACATGCTTCCTAACAAGACATTTACTGCTTTGGCATTGATTTCATACTTCTTCCTTTCTGCTGCATCAGTAGGAATACTTGCTGGGTATTGATAACCTTCTTCCACAATTGCCCATACATCTGCACCAAGACTTTGCAGATATGCTTTTGTTCGTACCTTCCAGAATATCAGATTGCTTCCATTGAATAGAGGTGGCTTTATAGACATCACTCCTTCTTGACTTCCTATTGCGACGGATCTCCTTCAAGCGATCAAGCTTCTGCAGAAGAACCTCCTCTGATACCAATTGTTGGGAAAAATACTGAGAGGGGGGGGTGAATCAGTATTTACTGCATATTCAAAATTTTTTACCTTTTCACTCTCTAAAACCCATACGCTACTTTCCTTTAGAAAACTCGCCTATACACGCGGATATCCTTCATACAACTCGCGTATTAGCAGAGATCTAAATATGCAGATATTTATTAACTTAGTTCTTTGCAATATTAATTCATCTGATGTTAAGTTAGCAGTAAACATGTGTAGTAACAATAGAATAAACCATCACACAAATCATCACACATGAACACCAGGATTTTTAGGCGGAAACCCAAGTCGGGAGAAAACCACCGCTGCAGTTGCTCAGCCTTCAATATTTTATTATAGAGAAAACATCTTACAACATATGTGCTGGTGCAGACTCCTACCAGCACGCAGGCACCCACCTGCGCTCGTTTACCAGCCTCTCCCGGAAGGGAGCTCCAACCCCCTGACTCGTTTACCAGCCTCTCCTGGAAGGGAGCTACGACCCCCCGATCTCGTTTACCAGCCTCACCTGGAAGGGAGCTACAACCCCCTGACTGAAGGCTACAACCCTCAGCACCTCTATGGACCACGTTTCATCAATTTTCACACTAGATCCAAAGCTTCCTTTAGGACACAACTTGCAGGCCACGTTTCATCATATTTTCAGACTGGACCCACTCCATACTTTTAAGCACAGTCAACCATGAAACAGATACATATAACTCACTGACAGATATCAGTAAACCAGCAGAACAGATCAGACATTTCTTACCACAGACTTCAGCAAACCCTAGTTTGCATACGCGCTTCCCTTTCACTGATGTCGCGTATATACGCGCTTCCGTTCACATAAACCAGCGTATACTTCTGTACATATTACAGATCCAATTTCATTGCGCATACACGCTTTCTCTTCAGCGAAGCCGCGTATATACACGCTTCCTCTGCGGCAAACAAGCGTATGGTTCTTCAAACATTTTAGGTCATTGCAATTCTTCAGAACAGATACATCACACAGATTTTTACCCTTTACTTCAAACAGATGTTCGCCTCATCTCAAATCTAATCATTCCATAGATAGATCTAGTCAATACAAATACATTCCAGATCTAGATTCCCTTCTTCATCATTTCTTCATTGGAACATCATGCATTCAGATCTATCATTCAACTGTAACCCTTTCCATTCAGATGTATTTCAGAGAGAAGTATTCATTCAAGCTCAGACATCTTGCCCCCACACTCATGATTTGCACAATGAATTTCTTCTCCTTATATAGGTTTACCCTTTTTCAATACCATGAGCCAACACTTGCTTCATATTCCAGGATGGGGTCATTTAGACGAATCATTACCCAATACAATGGGTCAATACCATGGTGGTTACCCCTGGTTTTGCACTTTATGAGCGCTTTGCCCATACGACTTCTCTTAGACATATCCGCGTATGCCTTGAGACATACTCTTTTCACCATAGATTTGGCAAATGCTGAAATCCTTTCTTCATTGCCTTCTGTACTCACTGTAGATACATCAGATTTAGTTCATCAAGACATAATCAAGCACAACTTCATCAAGTAAGTTGCCATCATCTTCATCAAGTGGGTTGCCATAACACTCAGCATCATATTGCTATTATTTCATATTATATTTACATCATTTACCAAGTCCATCAGGTCAAGAATAACTTCATCAGGTGGTTTGCCATCAAGGACAACACAGTAAGTTGCCATCATCTTCATCAAGTGGGTTTCCATAACACTCAGCATCATATTGCTATTATTTCATATTAGATTTACATCATTTACCAAGTCCATCAGGTCAAGAATAACTTCATCAGGTGGTTTGCCATCAAGGACAACACATGTCAACAATCTCATGTCTTCGTCTTCATTCAGTGGGTTGCCATCAAGGACAACACTCTGCATCATATTGCCAACATCATGTCAAGCAGTATGGATGAGGAGAATGTTGAGAAGTTTATGTCATGAACAGGTAAAAGGCACAACATTTTATTGTGATAATAGCTCAACAATAGCTTTATCCAAGAATTCAGTGTTTTATAAGAGGACAAAACACATTGGTGCAAAGTATCACTACATCAGAGAGTTAGTAAACAATGGAGAAATTGTTTTAAAGTACTGCAGAACAGAAGAGAAGTTTGTTGATATTCTAACAAAACCTTTGGGGCAGAAAAGTTTTAATTTTCTTAGGAAATGCCTAGGAATGTATGAAAATAGAAGTTCTTTTTAAGGGGGAGTGTTGGAGATAACCCCAACTGCAACCTAAGTAGAAGGAAAACAAAATTCAATTCTGATGTGAATTTTTGAAGGACATGTGCAAAAATTTCTTGGTTGAGTTTGCACTCCACCGTGCATTCATTTCTTGTGTTCAAAAACCCTACAAACACAATTTTCTATTCAAAGGTCGTAGCCCTCTCCTGAATTGTAAATTGTGGGTTAAATCACCCAATCCCGCGCACTTAAACTCTACACCTACCCTCCATAAACACCATACACCAACCATTTAATTTTATGCACTTTGTTTTAAGTTTGAATGCTCCCACGTCACTTCATGTGGAGCCCACCGGTCCACGTCTCCATCTCTGCAACCAATGACGCTCCGTTCGCAAAGGCCCGAAGCCTCCTCACCACACCGTGAACCTGTGCGATAAGCAGTCCCCACCCCCGTGGCAAGTCACAACCCATCAGCCAATCAGAGGCATATTGCATAGATTATTGTCGATGTCAACCCCTCTCCAAAATGGTGTGATAAGGAGGACCCACCATTGCCACATCACCAAGCCTCCGACCAATAGCACTATTTCACACAACTCCGGTGTACAGTCAGCTGGCGAGTTAATCGATGTGATAACCTGTCACATGGCTTGTTAAAACATTTTTGTATAATGTTTGAAATCCGTGTAAAATGATTTTATAAGGTTTAAATACCTTGGTCTAATGTTTTATTTGTTTAATATGCCATGACATGTTTTAAACTTAGGATAAAATGATTTATAATACATATTTTAAACATTCAACGTTTATAATATATATGCTTATGTAATGCAGTGAATTAGGTGTGAGAGATAGTTGAGACTATGTAATAGACAGAGAGAGGCTGTGTAATAGACTGTGTAAGTGTGTACCCTGAGAGCATCAACAGAAAACTATGTGCGAATGAGAAAAGGCAGTGTATGACGAGAACAGAGAAATTAAATTTTGTAAACTAGAATAGAAGCTCTGAAAGGAGAAAGTTTTTATTTTGTAACAGTTTAGATTTTTTAATGAAATAGAGTTTTACTCCATCTCTGTGGGCACATTGCTTTCATTTTTATCTCTGTGTTAGGAGAGGAATTTTGTTTCCTCTATGTTGTTCAGGAATAATCAGAAATTCCAACACTCAAGTGCATTACTTGGAGCATTACAATAACCAATACAGTCAGAAAACACGTTTTTTTTTGCAAGAAATAGAAGTCAATGCCATCATGCAAGATAAAAAATGTGGGAAAATAACTACTGAATTTGTCAAAGAAAATCGACTCAAAGCATGAATGAATTAACTTGAATAAAAAATATAGGGAATTGGTAATAATTTCTGAGTCTAGCACATCTTGCAGCAGTTCTTTCCAGGTTGGAAAGAGTGGTTGGAGGTCTCTAATTTTCTCAAGAGCAACGTCTGCATCTGTTTCCACAAACAACACAACTTCTCCCATGCACTGAACCAGGAGCTTATCGGTGGGCTCGTCTCTCATGCTTCTGGGTAAGTGTAGTATAACACTAAAACCTCGTCTGATCCTTCTCTGATAACTTTAGCGGGATCCTCACCCTTTGTTGGAACAGGGTCCCCTACAAAGCTGTGAATCTAGTCCATTTTGTATATTTTTTATTCTATTTAGTCTAACGTAGGGGTTTTGGGGTGGGTCAAAGCCGCTAATGCATTGTAAATGGGCCAAGCATAGACCAGTGTAGGCTAAAGTACTATAAGTAGTTGAACCTTTTTTGAGTTGTAAGGCAGAGAATGAATTAAGACTGGCGTGAATCATGAATTAGTAGATCTATTTTGGGTTATTGGGGAAAGTACTCCTGCTGGCTGTATGTGCGAAGATTCTCATTCCTGCTATGTGTAGACCCTACTGCTGGGTGCGCAGGTTGGGTTTTGGGTATTGTAAAAGGATCTAAAGGATTAATGAAAGCAGAAGGTTGTTAGAATATCTGAATCTGTTAATGAGACTCTATGATATATGTTATGTTATGCATGGTTCTATTTGGAGCTCTGAAAGTAACTGTGTTATTTTCTTATGTTGCGTTGACATTTGATCTGAAACTGTCTATTATACTTTATGCAAGAATAGCTGTGATAGTTGCTTTATTGTCCTGTATCTATTGTTTATTGTGATTTTAAGTAGTATTGCGCACGTGGATGCGAAGGGACTGATAGATCTGGGTTCCGTGAAATACGATCTGATATTTGTGATGTCAAACGCAACTCTAACTGACTTACCTACCCTCTCCCACGGTGTGGAAACCTGGTTCCAGCACCCTCCCATACTGCTTCAGGTGAGACTTTGGCCTGCGCAAGAAGGTCACTGCCGAAAGGGCCAGTAGTATAGGGATTTGTTGGAAAACCTTAACCTCTGAACCTAGGTCAGGACCCCTCGAGCCAACAAATGGTTCCGTTGCCAGGACCAGGAGAATTTTGAGAGAGAGATCAGGTAATGCCAAGGCCATACTAGAAACCTAAAAGAAAATAAATCAATGAATGGTTCAAACAGCAACTTCAGGAATTCGCAGTAAAAGAAAACCGCAATAAGATGTTGACCACCAAAGAGTGGAAAAATAAGTATATTTTCACGGAGATCTACGAGTTCTTCTTTGTAACCATTGCGATCAAGCTCCAGGAGTGGCTCGCAAGGTTTATCAAATTCCAGAAGTGTTGGAACGACGAGCGGGTCACATAATGGACCCCAGAATTGATCCAGTAGTTAGAAGAGACTGATAACACCATCACTCGCATGGTGGACCACTGGGTGGATAGCATGCTAGGAGGGTTCGTGACAGAATTTTCCATCAATCAGTTTGTCTCCTACTCTGAAGCAGAGCGAAGATTCTTCAAAGGATTCCAAAATAAGTTTCTAAAGACCTTACTATTGCTAATTAATATATTACTGTGCGAAAAAAGTATTCTTTGTAGCCACACCGAATGAATGACCGCTGATCTGGACGACAGTATGACACAAAGTGGAAAATACTATCGGACCAACCAAGAAGGAGGTAGATCTATCTACAACCTAGTAAGAGAAGTTGTTGCGCAGAGTCTGCCAGCCACACCACTTTCAAACTAGCGTAGGGGTAAGAATTCACCTACACCTCCACCACCACCGAAACACGACATGGCTGCGCACATGAAGTTGCCTACCTTTAAGGGTATGGGAGATGAAGACATGGATCAGTTCTGTTTTGTAGCAGAATCGGTATCGACTGCGCAGAACGTAGCTAGTGATGTAGTGAAGAGGGAACATCTATCCCTTGCCTTCGAAGGAAGATATTTGGACTGGTACGTGGGATACATTGGCTAGCATGCAAACACAACCATTGAAGAGATTAAGAATGCCTTGAAGCAATAATTCAGGAAGCCTAAGTCCTACTCTCAAATAGTGGTTGATCTAAAGGATTTCAAGCAAGGGCCTTCTGAGTCGGTGTGGGAGGCCGATCAACGATTGAAGAAGGTGATCAAGGAAGGAGGATTCTAGCATGATGATAGACAACACACAAAATGGTTCATTGCTATGCTGCTACCTCACCTGCACATACCAATAGGTCACCAAACTTTTGAATCGTAGGAAAAAGCCCTGGAAGTTGATACGAAGTTGGAATTTGCACCCAGAGATGATACTCAGCTGGGCGTCCAGTGGATCCAAGGACAACTGGAGGTGATGCACATGGAGATCCAAAATCTGCGAAAGGAGAGAGGAGCAGAGGCTAGCCCTGAAAGATGGTGAATACGATGCAGGACGAATGGTCACACCAAGGATAACTACCCTCTGTTAGCCGACTATATGCAGGCCAGGGGACCTAGTCTGTTATGCCCTAGGGAAGTTGCAGGGTCAAGTGGGTCGGTGCTATGGTGCGATGATTGTCACGTGGTGGGGCTGCACGACACAAACCACTGTACCCGCCTTGCTGTGTATGTCCCAGAAGTAAAGCAGTAATGGTGTAGGTTCGATAGGTCAGTAGGACATGATGAACAGAACTGTCAGACGTATGATCGGATGATCTATTGAGGGAACCTCTATAGGGTATAGTCAGATCCATCCTCACCAAGATCTCTCTCGAGCGTAGGGGAGGCGGAAGAGGTGGAAGCGCAGGTCAGGGACGAGGGCAACTAATCTGTTATAACTGCGGAGAAGTAGGACACTTCTCCAGGGACTGTCCAAACCCTACAAGGAAGTATTGTCGGTATTGCAGACAGCTGGACCATGCGATTGAAGACTACCCCATCTTGATAGAAAAGATGTCGGAGAAGCAGCAGACACCTACGCAGAATGTACAGAGGGTAAAGTCTGAACCATGAGACAAAGATCCAAGTGTGAATGTCGTAACACACAGTAGGATGGCCATCGGGGGTCCTGGGGATAGACTGCGACCGAGCCTCTGATCCGGAAAACAGTTATCAAACAGGAAGGTTTGAATCTAAAAAAGGAGAAAGAAACATTTGTCGCAGCTCACAAAGACTTTGTTGAGGCAGAGGCATCTACTTTGCAGCCGCCTGAAGACCTCAAGGCAGATGAGGAGTTCAAACCCTTTTTACATGCAAGTATGAAGTTGTTGTGAAACCCAAAGGCTGTGGAAAATATTTAGGCATTAATAGATAGTTGCGCAGCATGACCTAGCCTCCCTCCGGAGGTCAAGGACATACACAAACTCTATAGATATAAGAAACACACTAGTAGGGAGATGCGGCTGACTGCGCAGATTGTTGATTATGAGATGGGTCATGTTATTTTGGACCTAGGGTCAAATGCAAATGTATTACCTAAACAGACTTGGCAACGAAGGGGAGAACCTAAGTTGGAATGGTCCACTATCCAGCTGCATATGGCCAATCAACAAAAGATCATACCCTTGGGGATACTATCGAGGATTGTGGTGGATATCGCAGGGGTCAAGGTCCGAGCTAATTTTGAAGTAATTCAGATTGAAGAAGATGTAGACCCCTACCCTACGCTCCTAGGCTTGGATTGAGCCATCGATATGGGGGGAATCATTAACCTAAAGAAGAGAAGCATGGTATTCAAAAATAACGGTACAAGGGTAATAGTACCATTAGATCCTGTCGATGGCGAACGTTACACAGAACCAGTGCGCAACGAAGAGGATGTGGATCACATCTATAAGTTGACTGTGCAAGATGAAGATTGGATCAACCCCATGGCAGAGGGAGTAATATGCTGGGAAAAGGACAGTGAATTTTTCTCTGACTCTTATGAGGAGATAGAGAATTGGAAAAACTGGTTACATGATGTCTCTACACTGTGATGTCTTCAGATCACAAAGAAATTCTGCTGCATCTCCTCATAGGTAAGAGATCTACCTTACTTTGATGGTTCTAGTAATGTTAGGGACTTTTTGTGAGCATTTGAAGCCGAGGTTCCCAAAGAATGAAGGTTATGGGCCTTTAAGTTGGCCATGCATGGGTCACCTGCGTAATGGTGGGAAACGCATGAGGAGGCATTCTAGGATTGGGAGGAGTATCGGGATATGATGATCCTACGATTTGAGGCCCCAGTCGACGTACGAATCAAAACGTTCCTTGGGCCTGAAGACCCGCGTGACTATCTATTCGCTTGGATAGAACAATGGTGCAATAGGATTGCCCAAGAGTGGGTTCATATGCTTATTCATGCCCTGGGACCCCTTCCCAGTGCATGGTACTTAGATGCAGAGCTCCATCAGTGCCCCTGCCACTCGGAGACTTTGAAGGATGAATTCCTGGGAACATTTGGGTTAGTAGGTGGGACAGGGGTACTTGATGCAACTCTGCGGGACATTAACACTGTAGCATGGGGTGAATCACACCTGTATGTCGCACTCGAAGTGCCCACTTGGGAACCGTGGGTACCAAGCATTATCACATACTGCAGCCTAGCCCCAAAATAAGGTAAGGATGATCCACAAGAAATTTCTGACTCAGAATTGGACGAGGTGCGCATAGTTACTAGACCACTTGGGCTGCAAACGGGTAGCATTGAGGCACACGCCACGTTGGCTAAGATTGGGGATACGAATATCATATATTCGGCAACTCCTACAATAAGGGGAAAACTGCATTCACTTCTCAGCCAGGTAGGTTATTACAGAAAGTTCATTCGAAGGTATGCATTAATCATAGCACCTCTAAAAGACTTGCTTACGAAGGCAGCCCAATTATGTTGGAATGACACATGTCGGGCAAACATATCTTTGGTTTTGAAGTACTTCGAGATTAATCTTGTGTTAGGGGAAGATGTGTAGGAGGCGCAGGTGTTTAACCCAAGCATAGCAGGTATGCCAAGCACATAGGAGGTGTGAAAACTAGTCGTTGGCACAATAACATCTGGTAAAGAGAAAAATTTACCGTTAAAAGGAGTGGACTACCATAAAAAGCATGTCATCAGAGAATGCTTGAAGCCTTGGGCTGCCGCAACCCTCCAGCTCTCACAAAATGTTGTTGTTGTTGTTAAGCGACTAAACCAGACACTGGAGAGTGTCACTACTATGACAGAAGGACTGACATCATAGAAGCTCGTAGATATTGCGCATAGCGCTACTGCTCAAAGTCAAGAAGTGTTGCCTCCGCTGGTCGCAGCCATCACTGCACTGCGCGCACAGGTGGAGACTCCACCACCACAATGACTCGGGATGAGTCAGAAGATTGTGTTGGGGGACTGTTGGAACAAGGTCTCCTACAAAGCTGCGAATCTGGTCCATTTTGTATATTTTTTATTATATTTAGTCTAATACAGGGGTTTTTGGGTGGCAAAAGCCCCTAATGCATTGTAAGTGGGTCAAGGGTGGACCAAGAGTTCGCAAACTATGGTTTGCAGACCATTGGATGCGTAGGCTAAAGTAGTATAAGTAGTTGAACCTTTTTTGAGTTGTAAGGCAGAGAATAAATTAAGACTGGTGAAAATCATGAATTAGTAGATCTGTTTTGGGTTATTGGGGAAATAAATCCTGCTGGCTATGTGCGCGGAGATCCTCAGTCCTACTGTGTGTGGACCCTGCTGCTGTGTGCGCAGGTTGGGTTTTTGGTATTGTAAAAGGATCTAAAGGATTAATGAAAGCAGAAGGTTGTTGGAATATCTGAATCTGTTAATGCGACTCTATGATATCTGTTATGTTATGCATGGCTCTATGTGGAGCTCCAAAAGTAACTGTGTTATTTTCTTATGTTGCATTGACATTTGATCTGAAACTGTCTGTTATACTTTATGCAAGAATAGTTGCGATAATTACATTATTGTCCTGTATTTGTTTTTTACTGTGATTATAAGTAATATTGCGCACGTGGATGTGAAGAGACTGATAGATCTGGGTTCTATGAGATACGATCTGATATTTGTGAAGTCAAACGCAGCTCTTCCTGACTTACCTACCCTCTCCCAAGGTGCGGAAACCTAATTCCAGCACCCTCCCATACTGCTTCGAGTTATACTTTGGCCTGCGCAAGCAGGTCACTACCAAAAGGGCTAGTATTATAGGGGTTTGTTGGCAAACCTTAACCTCTGAACCTGTGTCAGGACCCCTCGAGCCAACAAATGGTTTCGTTGCAAGAAATAGCAGTCAACGCCATCATGCAAGATAACAAATGTGGGCGAATACCAATTGAATTTGTCAAATAAAATTGACTCAAAGCATGAATGAATTAACCTGAATGAAAAATATAGGGGAATTGGTAATAATTTCTGAGTCTAGCACATCTTGCAGCAGTTCTTACCAGGATGGAAAGAGCGGTTGGAGGTCTCTGATTTTCTCAAGAGCAACATCTGCATTTGTTTCCACAAACAACACAACTTCTCCCGTGCACTCAACCAGGAGCTTATCGGTGGGCACGTCTCACACGCTTCCTAGTAAGGGTAGTATAACACTAAAACCTCGTCCAATCCTTCTCTGATAACTTTGGCGGGATCCTCACCCTTCATCAATGGGGTTAACTGATATAATTAAAAGACGAGAATGTGAAAGCTCAAATTTCCTTAATCATCGAGTTCCAACCAAACCTTGTATAATGGGCCAAAATTTGAGCTTGGCCCCTCCTTTTATTTCGCCATTAAATTGGTATTTATCAATATCATTAACGAATTTAAATTTAACTTTCTTCTTTTGTATTTTTCCTTTTGCTTTTTGCCGAGAAACATTGATTGCCACATTAAACTTGATAAAAATATTGCATGTGCTACTTACAACGTATAGCCTCCACAAGATTGAAAGTGCCACGTGTTAAAAAATTAGTAGAGGAAGGAGGACAAAAATCAAAAGATCTCATTGGCTGAATCTGCCCAGCCAAACTCATCATAGGAACACCTTTGGTGTAATTATTAAAAAATTAAATAAAGTTCATAGCTAAAGAATTAATAAAATTTCATAATAAAATAAAAATTTAACAAAGGTTCATATCAAACAATTAATATAACTTCATACACCATTAATAAATTTAATTAAGGTTCATATCTAAATTAACAAGCTTCATGCACCATTAAAAAATTAATTAAGGTTCATATCTATTTACTAAATAGGTCAATAAATTTATATATTTTAGGTTTATCTATTTAGTATTTATCAAATTTAAATATGACGATTTAATACTAGATTTAAATGAACTCACACTTTTAACATAAATCAATGAAGTTTAAAAATTAAATTTTATGACCAAGGAAATATTAATATTAATATTAATTTGACTATCTAAATATTACCTTTACTAAAATTATAATGAAGACATTAGTGTAAAGTAGATATATGATATATGCAATTATGTTAATTGTAGATGAATCCATATGTAGTGTAAAACTTTAGAGGCAAAAAAGTATTCATAATTTTAACAACTATATATGGATCCAGAGACCCCTTTCTCTCTAAATTTAGAGAGCTCTAGTGAAATGTAACACTTTGATATCAAAATTGCAATTTTCCATTTATGGAGTGACACAATTAGAAATTACTAACATAAATAACTAATTCATATATTTGTTGTACTTGTTAGTTGGTCATATTTTTATTCTTGGACTATAATAGTCATTTACATTAATCGTAATTAATTTTTTCACTTATTATCTAGTCATATATTTTAATCCTAGACTAAATAAGTCATTTAAGTTAGTCGCTTTTAGTTTAGTCACTTATTATCTAGTCGAATATTTTATCCCTAAGCTAAATTAGTCATTTAAGTTAGTCACTTATTATCTAGTCATATATTTTATCCCTAAACTAAATTAGTCATTTAAATTAGTCATTTTTAGTTAGGTCACTTATAATTGCTCAAATTTAGTGTCATTTAAGTTGGTCATTTTTAGTTTGGTCACTTATAATTGCTCAAATTTAATAGTAATTCACTTGAAATAATTGCAGTGACTAACATCTTTAGTCACCTAGTCATTAATTTCATCATTTTCTACTAGTGTTGTTTTGTGTTGTAACACAAAAAGATTAGTTACACAAAAAACTTATAATTGCAGTAAAGACGTAAGCTTAATAATCACCAACTCTATGTCTTTGGGCATGCATTAGAGCCTACAAAATACTGCTTGCTTTATCTGCTTGTGTACTTTCTTAAAATGGTTGTTTTCGGGCACTAATAGAGTGATTTGGAGTAATTTTCCAACATTAATCTCTATGGAATCTTAGATCACAAAGAATAAAACCCACCTTGAAGACATCTTATATCATCTTATATTACCCTTGCACGTTGATGCTGAAGTTTTCATCCATGGAGCTATCCTCACAATCTATTTCATTTCGAAACATTAAACTCACTGAAGTATAAATGTCTCCATGATTCACAAATCTGACACGATTTTAAGAAATTAGAACAAACATTTAAATTCTATAATGTAGTGAATTCAGAGTATAAATGTCTCCATGATTCAAAAATCTGACACGATTTTAAGAAATCCGAACAAACATTGAAATTCTATAATGTGATGAATTCAACTAGTTGTGATCGATACACAATCAATCAATTATGTAACATTCGACTTGTGCATCCTCCGTCCATCAACACATGTAATATATTTTTAACATACGCAAGAGTTAAAGTTCAATATATCACCAGCCCCTTGGTTAGTTGCAGGAGGCGGCTTGATTTCTTATACGTGGATTTAATTAACAGGAAAAAGAGATAACTTATTTGAAGTTAAAATTACTAGAACAATCGACTATGATGTTGGAATTTGTTGCGTACCTTTGAGAGGAATATATCCTTTTTCGATGAGCGGAGGAATGGAAAAGTAGGCCATGAAACCGAACGCACTAGTCGGATAACAGACAATTCTCGGAACACAACGTTATCCAAGTTCATGAAAGGCTTTATGTTTCCCTGTAGCAGAAATGGAAATAATAGGGCATGGGGGGGGCACTTATCAACTGAAACTAGTTGCGGTGTTTCCATGTGTTCATTCATTTGTCACTAAAGAGAAGAGAGAAGAATCTGAATTCTTGAAGAATAGCAGATATGTAGAAATATTTATGGAGATTTTTTATAACATTAATCAATCCCTCATTATAGTTGCATGTCTGTAGATAGAAACACAAAAAGTAATGCTTACTGTCTATGTGAACCCTTCAATTGTGTAAAAATTAATGTCGTCCTCCTCTCATATGTTTTGGTTACTAAATCAAATTGCATATTTTCATATAATGTACTATCTAAGAATCTTAGATAGTGAATGTTTGAAGTTCGCAGTCTGAGAAGCTACCGTACCCACTAGATAGTGAATGTTTGGAATTAGGTCACAGGTTGAGAAGCTACCGGAGCCACTAGCTTGAGATGGTGTGATCAAATTCACTGTTTGGTTTGGAAATGGAAGAGCCTAAAAAACAAATCAAGAACATTTGGATCCAATGTCAAGTATTATATTTGAGAGCTACTTGCAACATAATAGATCAAAACTACAAGCATATAAGTATATTTCTGATCACATGATTAGGGGGATGTATCTCTTCCTCGAAAATGAAATAATTTTGCTTTTTGCAAGACTCTTTTGGTTTTCCACATTGTTGTCGCAACTGAAATTTCTATTCTTGGAAATCACTTCACTTTTAAACTAAAATCATTTGGAAGTTAGAGTGTTGGTGTACATGCACATAGTTAGCTTTAATTAACTTTAATTCAACTCTATTTATTACATGTGAAGAGCACTTGTTTTTAGCTAGTTAACTCCAGTGCTTACATGTGGTGTGCACTTGGATTTAGTTAGTTAATTCTAGTGCTTGCATGTGGTGCATATGCACATTAACAGAACATAAAGCACACTTAGCTTAAGTTAGACTTAATTATCAATATTTGTTACATGTATAACTAAGCTTAACTTAATTGCTTTTATGTATTGAATAATATTGATGAATCAAATTCATTCTCAATTCCAATTTTTCTTTTTCAATTCTCGCAATTTTGTGCAATTATTCTTTAAATAGATCCATAATTTTTCTCTAATAATTTTACATGGTATCAGAGCTACTGGGGTTTGGAGAATGTACATGAACAATATTTTGTAGGTTTGAAGAGCAAAGAATTGGAAATTGTTCGATGATTTGATTTGTAGATGAAAATATTAAAGAACTGTCACAATTGTTGCTACAACTACAAGTTGAAAGAATGGAGTTCTCATATTCGGCTATTCTTACTCTGTATAACTACTTTCAATGGAAGCCATATATTTTTCTTCACCTCAGAGGGAAAGAGTTGTATCGGATAGTTATGAATACAGAAGTTGAACCCAATTTTGTCATTGAAAAATCCAAATATTGCAACAAGATGGACAAGGCTTTTGCTCTTTTATTGTTTTCGATATCTCTAGCATTGCATTTCCATGTGGACATATGCAGCACTCTGAATGAGGTTTGGACAACCTTGGAGAACTTATTTGGAAAGCAATATGAGATGCGAGCTCATATTCTAAAAAATGAGCTAAATTCCTTAGATCCAAATATCTTTGAGAGCATTCAAGATTTCTTTACGAAATTTAAATCATTGCTTTCACAATTACATGATTGTGGGATCAACAATTCCAAACAAGAAGTTCAATTGATCCTTTCTGTTTTTTCTAAATTAGGCCCAGAATATGTTGTTTTCGTCTCTACATTTCATACAGTTAGACTTGCAACTGGAGATACATGGAAAATTCTCAAACTTGATGCATTTATTGAGTCTCTCATTCATTAGCAGGATAAGCTCATCAAAACAGGTTCATTAAAGTCTCCAAATGCACATGCACTTGCCATGCATGAGAAAGGAAATTCCAACTCAAAACCAAATCAATAATCCAAAGGAAAAGGAAATGCAAGAGATCCTGATCCACGAAAGGGAGGAAATCTGAAACCTCCTGATGATTCTTCTAGCTCAAAGGGTAAGAAGGGAAAGAAAGGAAACTCCAAGTGTCCTTATTGTAGTAGAGGTTATCATCCTGAATCCTCTTGCATCCAGAAGAATATTGATCTTATGGCAAAGACTCTTCAACAAAATAATCTTGGTCATCACGTTTTAGAAAGTGCCAAGAAGAATACGGAGGAAAAACCATCAAGAACAAGGGGTAATGGTCATGCTTTTATTTCTCTTCATTCTACACTGGAAGAATGGATCATCGACTTAGGGGTTTCACATCATATGGCTTCTTCAAAGGAATCATTTTCTTCTCTTCATGCATACTCGGGACCTCCTATTCTCATGGGGGACAATTCTACAGTTGAAGCAACTAGACAAGGAAGAGTGTAATTCAAAGATGAAAGTTTTGAGAATGTCTTACATATTCCAAGGCTTTCTGTGACTCTTCTTTCAGTGTATCAGATGACACACACAGGCACCGGAAGGAAAGTGGAATTTTCCCTGAATTTCGTGAGCATTTATGACATGAAAACCAACTTGAAGGTTGCATTTGGCAAGGTAAATGATCAATCTCGTCTATATGCATTTTCTGATTTTGTTCCTCAATCAGATTCTACTTTTCTACGTACGCATGCAAATGAAGAAAGTAGTATTGGAACAAGAGATTTGGGCACTTTAATTTCATATAAAAATAACTACTTAGCAAGCAAGGGATGGTTAAAGGATTTCCAACCACTGAATTTTCAAATGGTGTTTGTAATGGATGTGTTCTTAGAAAGCATCCACAAGACAAATTCCAAAAGGCACAGGCATGGAGAGCCTCTTCACCTTTGGAGCTATTACACAGTGATCTCATGGGTCCATTTCCAGTACTTTTAATGAGACAATAAATATATATGTTGTCTTTTATAGATGATTATACGAGATTCACTTTCATTTACTTCTTGAAACTCAAGTCCGAAGTTTTTCAACATCTAAATATTTTCAAAGTGCATGCGGAAAATCAGTCAGGAAAACGCATCAAGATACTCCGCACAGATAATGAGACGAAATATGTCAACAAATATATCAAAAATATTTGTAATGAAGCCGACATAGAGTTGCAACATACAGTTCCTTACACTCCACAACAAAATGGGGTGGCCGAAAGGAAGATTTGATCTTTGAAAGATATGACCAATTGCATGTTGCATGCAAAATCTCTTTCTTCAAATTTGTGGGTTGAAGCTATCAATTGTGCCTCATAGATCCAAAATAGATCTACTCATAATTTTTTTACTAGAAAAACACCTTTTTAGGCTTCGACTGGCATGCAACCTAAATTTAGTCATTTCCACATTTTCGAATCTTGAGCATGGGCCCACATTCCTATAGAGAAGAGAAAGGTTTGGGAGCCTCAAAGTAAAGCATGCATGTTTGTTGGATATTCTAATGAAGTCAAAGGGTATAAGTTGCTTGATATCAACATGGAAGAGCTCTTTATTGAAAGGAGTGTAAAGTTTGATGAAGATATTTTTCATGCACCAGAAGTTGAACTTGTTACCAAGTTTCTCTCACCACTCATTGATGAGTATGGTTATGATACTTCAAATCAGAATTCTGATGAAGATGAGCCTTTTCCTGTGAAAGCTATTGGATCACCAGTTTTTGAACATCGAGATCATACGTCCTCATGTATTTTGGAAGAGTCTTGACCACCTTCAACACAAAAATGGCATAGCATGAGTGATCTCCTTGATGATCCTGCCTCTATACCTCAGTTTGAGGAAAATCCAAAATCACTCTTATCTATGGAGACATTCATGCTCATGCATGATTATATGATGCATGCATCTGATCCATAGACTTATGCAGAAGTAGCTGGGCATCCTAAATGGGAAGTATCAATGAATGAAGAATACAACTCTCTCATTGAGAACCATACTTTGTATTTCGTTCTACTACCTTCCAATCGTAAACTTGTGAGGTGCAAGTGGGTTTACCGAACCAAGAAATAAGAATATGGCCAAGTTAGTTGATATAAGACACAATTGGTAGCAAAAGGTTTTCAACAGGTACATTGTGTTGACTATGATGAGAATTTTTCTCTAGTGGAAAAATGGATTCCTTTTGCCTAACTCTCTCCATTGTAGCAGCAAGAAAATGGGAGATGCATCATATGGATGTGAAGGATGTATTTATTCACAGCAATCTCGAGGAGGAAATATACATGGAGCAACCACAAGGATACATGCAAAATTCATCTCTAGTATGCAAACTAAAGAAGTCTCTTTATGACCTCAAGTAGGCACCTAGAGCATGGTATGCAAAGATGGATTCCTATTTGTTATCTCAAAATTTTGTATGTTGCAAATCTGATTCCAATGTTTATTTTTTGAAGAAAATTGAATCCTTGTAGATCATAGTACTCTACATAGATGATCTTTTGATAACAAGTAGTTCAGTTTCCGCCATTGCTGAGATTAAAACTGCATTGCATAAACGGTTTTCTATGACAGATATGGGCTTGCTAAATTTCTTCCTTGGACTAGAGATCAATCAGAGTGGTTCTAGGATTACCATTTCTTAACCAAAGTATACCAGAGATCTTTTGGCACGAGTTCACGTGAGTGACTACAAGCCAGTAGTCATATCTTTCTTACCAAGGATAAAGCTTGAGAATGGCAAAGACACTCTATTGGTTGATTGCACATTGTATCATCACCTTGTGGGAAGTATTCTTTATCTCACTCACTCCTGTCCTGATCTCTCATATGTCGTAGGAGCAGTTTCCAGATACATGTAGGAGCCACATGAGTTACATTGGAAAGCTTCAAAGTGCATCCTTAAATATGTCCAAGAAACAATCACCTATGGGATTGATTATGCAATAAATTGTTCTTTGGATATCATTGGGTTCACAGATTTAAACTGGGCTAGCAACAACATTGATCACAAGTCCACCTCCAGTTATGTACTTAGTTTGGTATCTAGCCAAATTTGTTGGTTAAGAAAGAAGCAGGTTGGCATTGCTTTATCATCGGCAAAGGCTGAGCACATAGGAGTAGTGAATGCTACTATTCAGGCCATTTGGATACAACATTTCCTATCTGAGCTTGGGATCAGTTTCCATCGTCCAACTGTTATCTGGTGTAATAATCAAAGTATGCTAAAGTTTTGCAGAGATCGATTGTAGCAACAGTGGAACAAACACATCGAGATCCACATGCACTTCATTAGAGAACTAATTCATGATGGGATCATCGATCTTCAGTACGATCCTAGTTGAGAGAAGATTTTTGATATCTTCACCAAGACTTTCACTGAGCAGAATTTTCGATTTCTGCAAAATCGTCTCGGGTTGAAGGACACGACTGCCTAGAAATTGTCTTTTATCTACTTTTTGCATTATAGTTTGAGGGGGGGTTTTCTTCCCAATGGGTCTTCCCTCTTTCCTCCTTTCATCCATTGTATATGGGTACCTAAAATGGCCTTACCGCTGGGCCTCATTCATTTTTCATCACACTCACCTAAGTTATGCTTAAGGGGCGGTGTTGGTGTACGTGCACATAGTTAGCCTTAATTAGCTTTATTTTAGCTCTAGTTATTGCATGCGATGTGCACTTGTCTTTAGCTAGTTAACTCAAGTGCTTACATGTGGTGTGCACTTGGCTTTAGTTAGCTAACTCTAGTGCTTGCATGTGGTGGATTTGCACATTAACAAAACATAAAGCACACTTAGCTTCAGTTAGCCTTAATTATCCATAGTTATTGCATGCAGAACTAAGCTTAACCTAGTTTCTTCTATGTATTGATTCTCAAACTAATATTGATAAATCAAATTCATTCTCAATTTCAAATTTTCTTCAGCTAGATCCATATTTTTGCTCTAATAATTTTACATAGAGTGAAGGAAAAACAAAATGACAATCATCCATAGAAAAACCTCCTTAATCTTTGTGTTATCTGAGCCGAAGATAAATAATCTTTCATTAGCATAGTGGAACTTTACAATACAATGAGAGATATAAAAAATAAAAAAATACAATGCTTTTTCATTTCCTTTAAAACTAGATTCAATGCATTAAAAGTGTGATTGCAGAAAATTAGTTTAGCTAGTAAATTGATTGGTTAAATGTTTGTATTTTTAATCGTGCAAACTTATCATAAGTCAATAAAATTGTCAAATTATTAGCGGGGATATTTATTATTGGTTGTTCTCTGTTAATGTTTTCATTATTAAAAAATAACCATGCTATTTAGAATTAACCAATAGGTGATCCTTAGAGGATGGCTTTCACTGCTATGCTATCAGATGCCTCTCTTACTTATTTCCTTGAGAGAATCAAACTCTTAGCCAAATAAAATAATTTTTAATTCATAGTCCAAATCAAGTTAAATATTTATGTTATATGTTTATATTATAAATAAAAAAGTATGAATATAATTATTTTGATTGATTATATATGTAAAATGTTAATTTTTATTTTGATATATTTTATATAATAATAAAGGATAATATTTTTGTTATATATATATATATATATAGAAAATGCACACTATAAATGAGATTGTGTATATATATAATTTATGTTATTTATTAAATATTACATATTCAGTGAAACAAGTAGCTATTTCTCGTAATAAAGTATAAATAATTTAAATATATATCAAGGTTTTTGAGGAAGGAAAGTAAAGATTTAAGGAAAACTGTTTATGTTTGGTTAAGAAATTGTTTTTTTGGATTTAAAGATATATGTTAAGAGTGAGAGGCATCTCACAAGAGTGAAGTCTTACTTTGTAGGAACTACTAACAAGTAATTCTAGATAATGTGACATAGTGACATAGTTTTTTTTTAATAACAATAATAAGTCAACTTAGATTTGTAGATAACAACTAATATAACTATCTCAAACTAATTTGATAACTAAATTATCATAAAATTTTCATATATATATATATATATGAAAATTTTATTAATTAAAAAATAAATATTAAATTGGTAATTTATTCCAACTATTCCGACTTGGTACGATGTCAATTAAAGAAACAAATACATTAAGATCTTCACATGCGATATCAAAGATAGAAAAATCCACATTCTTCCCGTTGCATGTAATTTAGCAAATGAGCACGGCATCTTCTCCGGACTTGAGATCATGAAGTGCTGGAACCAGGCCTGGAATTTGACGTCCCACAGGACGTATTTTTCGTTTTCAAACGTATTTGACGGCAGCTAAAAAATTTTCAACGTCAAACCTGACGTGATGTTTATATCTTCAACCTGTCAAAATGACGTCCACTTTCAAAACTAAACCCTAAAAATCTATAATACTTATATAGCCTATATATTTCTACCTATATAGCCTATATATTTCTAGTAAAAATTTATAATATCTGCCTAAGTTATATATTTCATGAGATTCTGAAGAGAAAAAAAAGAGTGCAGGTGATTTAAATTCTCAGGGTCTCTCTACCCATAGCCGTAGTACTTACTACCTATCATTAATGGACGCCCAGCTCAACCCATGCATCCCAAAGATATACAAATTTGCAAAATGAATCTAAATGATATACTACTTTACTACCTACCATTAATGGATGCCCAGAGCAAATCTGCAAAATTAATCCAAGTGGTATACCACTGATATGAAAAATTTAATGCATATCTACCATCTGATTAATTAGTTTCTACCTTAGTGGAGCTGGAGATGAATGCTGAAGGCAGATTTGAATTTTGAAGTTTTTCTTTGAAGTTCTGGTCAAGTACGAGTTCTACAAGGCTCTGATGCTCCTGTGTGGCCGATTGAAAGGCTAAGTCTGAGGTTTGGACGGCTCGGTGCTCCTGTGTGGCCGATTGAAGGGCTAAGTCAGAGTTTAGGACGGCTCGGTGCTCCTGCGTGACCGATTGAAGGGGTAAGTCCGAGTTTTGGACGGCTCGGTGCTCCTGCTTGGCTGATTGAAGCCTGAAGGGATTGGAATGTGACAGCAACAACCCAACTCGCCACTTTGAGATTATTTTTTCAGCATAATTTCAAATAAGAGTAGAGACCTTCACCACTACTAGCAAAACCGAAAGCAACCACACTATTTACATGATTTCATATGTATCAGAATCATGTGCTCGTTTTATAAATGGAATGAAAAAAACAATCAATTAAATAAAATTGTTATATTTACTTTCTTGTTAAATGAAATCTAATTTGGACCGGGTTTTATTTATTTTTGTGTTTAAAATGTTTATGGGTCATATGGATAGGAGGGCGTGAATGGATTAGAGCTCCTTTAAGTCATATCAATACATTTGAGAATAGCGGTACCAATTAAAATAAACTAGAACTAGAATAAAATAGAGTTTAGCCGAAGCTTGGGAGAAGTCATTTTTATGAGTCAAAAACCATATCGTAAAATGTTTCAACTTTGTTGGAAGAATTAAATTTTGAAATTACCATTTATAACCTGAAATGATAATTCTTGTTAAAACCACACTCTAAACACACAAATACGGAACAATTGAATATAATTTTTTACCCCGGAAAAACCAAACATAACAGTGTCAATTCATAAACAAGGATATGGTTGGGATTTAGTGAAATTTAGAAATATTCAAAAAATTTAATAAATTGTTGGCTTAATTTATGTAGGTTTTGAAATATTTAAAAATTTAAATAAATTGATTGTTTAATTTTTTATAGTACAAATTTTGAAATATTCTAAAAATTTAATGACTTAATTAGATTTTGAAATATTCTTAAAATTTAAAGTTTGAAATATTCTAAAAATTTAATAAATTAATGGTTTATTTGATAGATGATTGGAGATTTTGAAACATTCTAAAAAAATTTAAAAATAGTAAATCAATTATTTCATTAATTATGCCTTACATTAAGTTGGCATAATATCCAAGATAACTCAAACTTGGTGTAAGCATTACATTGCTGGCACATTAAAAGATTGACCAAAAACCCTTCAATGTTCAAGGTCATCTACTATTCTCTCATAGATAAGTACTTCTCTGCAATGCAATCTGGGCATGCTTCCTTCACAAATTAGTGGCAAGGTTAATAAAAAACTTGAATATATTAATCGCTAACTAATTGTTTTTAATAAACTCTTTAAATTGTTTAAATCAATTTGTAATATATAGGTTTTTGTATCCAAATTATTTTATTGTTTGTCATGATTAAATTGTTGTTAAATCAACTTGTAATATAAAAGTCCCTGTATTGTATTCTGTGCACCACACAACAATTAAACCAAGCAAAAATTAAGTACTTTAATAAAAAGGGAGTTTAAAAAATATATATATATATATATATATATATATATATATATATATATCACTAGATCATGCTCTGACGAGTTCGTGGCGTATTTTATTGTTTGTGATGATGGAGAAATATTAAATTGATTTAAAAAAAAAATCTCAAATTTGACTATCACTTGTTAGATTTGACATTAGTTTGTAGAAAATATCCAAAAAATTGAGACATATTTAGATTTGGTAATTACCATTTTTTGAGAGAGACTTTTGAATCAAAAGGATTTTCCATTGATATTTTTTGTTTGATTATATTTTCCCTAATTTACCTTTAGAACCATGCCCTATACAGATATAGACAACCATGCTTTTTTCTGCAATTTCACTTTTAGATATCACCAATTTATAATTGAAGTGGTGTAACACATCTACATGTTGTTTTCAACAACTTTTCTCCCAATTACACAATTTCTTTGCAATTTCACTTAATTTTCCTCAAATCTAAATTGATTTTTTTTAGGGGGAAAAGTTGTGTCGTCTATTTACAAAACATACATCCTCCAATTAGTAAACATTTCTTCAAATTTTCATTGTATTACAACAATATTCCTACGAAGTTCCCTATGAATTTCACTGAAATGTGGAAATATGGTTGGTTCTTTATTGTGCCTAGTGAATTTTGTTGTTGGAACCTATACAACTTGCACATTTTGATGGAGTTGTATTATAAGAGTTACTGCAGTAGTTGATTAGTGGATTTACTATGTGATTTCTAATTTTTTCAGATTAGTTGTACATTTACATATTTGACTTAGTTTTCATTGGATGATTTATTTTGTATTCTAGAAAAAAATTGCAAGAGTCATTGAAAAAAAATTTCATATAAATGAAGGTCTGACACTCACAAATTTCATTAGTAAAATAAAAGGCATAAAAAATTCAAAAACGTCATCAAATTTTCATTTAACAAGCAGTAAGAATTTGAAATTTCAGGCCTGGCTGGAACTATAGGTGACTGTGGCAGACTTGACGTAGAACAAAGAACATTTGCATATTCCACGGACGTGACAGCGTTATGCGCTGGAATTATGTGTAGTGCTGGCAGTTTTAACAGACAGTAACGTACAACAGAGAAGATGGGAAACAAATACTTTTCAGTCTATTGGCCCATAAATGCACCAGGGAAATAGATGCCCACCATTGGATGGTGTACTTGCTTTAATCTAACGGTGGGCAGT
>CM076577.1:1108551932-1108638553 GCA_034641835.2 Pinus albicaulis
TTTGACAGGCAGGGAGATTGAGATTGAGCAGATACAGTGAATTTTGCTCATAAGGAAGTTGCACAGAGTGTGGGTGGAGTGGTGGTTGGGTATTTTATCTTTGTTTTGAAGTCACATTAAACCTATAAAAACTGCATGAATTAAGCGCTGGGTATCTCATATTTGTGTTAGGATATATTTGTGTTTTTTATCGTTGTAGCTTGAGAAATGGGAACCAGAGTGGTTTAAATCATGAGGATCAGGATAAAGTGGACGACGGAACTATTTTGAGGAAAAATAGATGGGATTATTGGGCACAAGTGTACAGAGCAGAGTATCTATAGATGAAGCCGGCACAACATTTTACGAACTCTGTGGCTGGTCATCTCTCGCACACAGAGAGGACGATAGAGAACGAGAGGAGAGGTATAAATTTTATTTCATTTGAATCTATAGCAGCCCCAAAAGTCTTTCAGGTCCATGCATTTAACTCCATAGCCCATGTAATACGGTCGAAGCCCTGCTAACAAATGCTTTATGTTTCTATAAATGTGCAATGCAGATTGGCTGTTGAATATATGCGCAATAGAGGACGGAGCTGCATTTAGCCCTGCTATGGTGATGGATTTTTCTGGGTGCAAATATTTTATAAATTTTTCACTGGTTGCCAATCTGGTGAGTACCATCACATCCCCTGAAGTAACTGAGATGCTTAATTTATATATGTTTTTTTAAGTACAAAATGACGATATCGAAATGAAACGGACTCCTGTTTGTTTTTGTTTGTTGTTTGTAGCATCTTTTGAGTAGAGAGACAGTTCTATGGTAAAGAGGGAAGTTCATCAAAAAGTGCCCAAATCCTCTAATACAGGTTTAGATAATTAAAAATAAAAATGAAGCTCTAACAAATAGAATGATTGAACAAATTTTCCTAGATTGAATAAATTTTCCTGGGTTCTAGTTCGTTTTTTATTGCTTTATAGTTTCATTACTTCTTGAAATATTTTTATACCTGGATTCACTTTCATTCCATTTTTAATTTTTATAAAGAGGGAAGTTCATCAAAAAGTGGCCAAATCCTCTAATGCAGGTTTAGATAATTTATAAAGAGGGAAGTTCATCAAAAAGTGGCCAAATCCTCTAATGCAGGTTTAGATAATTAAAAATAAAAATGAGGCTCTAACAAATAGAATGATTGAATAAATTTTCCTGGGTTCTAGTTCGTTTTTTATTGCTTTATAGTTTCATTACTTCTTGAAATGTTTTTATACCTGGATTCACTTTCATTTCATTTTTAATTTTTATACTGGATTCACTTTCATGTCAGTAGTGAATCGTATTTATTATATTATATTATATTATTTATTTTTAATTTTAAATAATAAATAAGTAGATTTGTTTTTTAACTTAATTCAAAAAAATATATAATATAATATATTTCAGGTCAATAAAATTAGAATAAATTATTTTTTAGTGTAGTAGAGATTAAAATATTATTATATTCTATTTTTATCATTAAACCTTCCCAAATACTCAATTAACTAGTTACAAAAGATATGAGTTCCAGTTCTCATCACAAACTACTTACAAAAGATGAGAGTTCCAGTCCTCATCACAAACTATTTACAAAAGATATGAGTTCTAGTTCTCATCACTGTAATTATTAAATTACTTTATCAAACTTGTAATCTATGACTACTTTGTAATCGAGTTGTCTTTCATGTGATTTGTTGGAAAGTTTTTTGGTGTATTTTTTGGGTATAATTTATATAAAATTCTACAGGAATTTATTGAAATCACAAGTTTAATGGGTAAATTTTGCACAATGAAAGTGTTTTAGGAGTTTTTTAGGGTGCTGAATCCATATATGCAATAAAAAAAATCAGTTAAAATAACACAAATCAAGATTTCCGTCAAAATTTTCCACTGAATTCCAGCCATAAAATCCACAAAAAAATTCCAAAAAAATAGCATTAAAGACAACTCTCTCCATAATTAAACTAATAACTTAGAAAATAGATTTTTTGGTGTGGCCCTGGGCTCGATTTAATTAAAATTTATAAACACATTTCATTTTGACATTGGCGTAGTCTAAACCGTGGAGCCACCATACTCCTGCACAATGCAGCCACTAACTTGGAGATCATATTTGCACCGCTGCTTTTTGCTATCTTCATAATGCAAGAAGCATCCCAATGCCATGTAGCCGGGTTTTTATTGTTTGTGTTTTTGTGTTGTTGTAGCTTGAGAATGGGAACCAGAGTGGTTTGAATCATGAGGATCAGGATGGAATTGAGAACGGAACTATTCTGAGGAAAAATAGATGGGGTTAGGCACAACATTTTCCGAACTCTGTGGCTGATCATCTCCCACACATAGAGAGGACGAGAGGAGAGGTATAAATTTCGTTTCATTTGAATCTGCTGCATCCCCAAAATTCTTTAAGGTCCATGCATTTAACTCCATAGCCCATGTAATACAGTCGACGCCCTTAGCAGATACTTTATGTTTTCTATAAATGTGCAATGCAGATACGTTGTTGTTGAATATATGCGCAATATAGAGAGGGAGTTGCATTTAGCCTTAGCTACGGTGATGCATTTTTCTGGGTGCAAATATTTTAAAAAATTTCTATGAAGCCAATCTGCGGAGGTGAGTACCATTATCCCCTGAAGTGCGATGCGTAATTTATATATTTGTTTTTTAAGTACAAATGATGAATTAATTCAAAAAATTTATGGGGATCGAAATGAAACAGATGCTTCTTTGTTTTGTTATGGAACAGATGCCTCTTTGTTTTTGTTTGTTTCTGGCATCTTTTGAGTAGAGAGACAGTTATATGGTGAAGAGGGAAGTTCATCGAGAAGTGCCCAAATGCTCCAATGCAGTTTGAGATATTAAGGAATATTTTTATACTTGGATCTCTTTCTCGTTAATTTAAGGAAGATAACCATACATGAATTATACATTATGTTAATGAAACTAAAACTTGGCGGGTGAAGTTAGTATAATTTAACTATACAACCCATGAATCCATATATGATTTTAATGAAACTAAAATCTGAAGTTAGTATAATTTAACCATACATGATGTTAATGAAACTAAAACCCAGAGGGTGAAGTTATCATTAAACACTTCCAATAACTATACATAGTCTAGTTTCATTAACTAGAATCTGGAGGGTTTAATTACCATCCCAACCACCTGAAGTACACTAAAATACATTCAATTGGCAGCCTGAAATACATTGGAATACTCTCAATTCAATTGATTGGGTACAATTGACTTGATTGGGTATGAGAGGATAGGTTCTTGTCTATATTGCACAGGCTGTCGAGACGGGATGACGAGTTTCCAGGACGACTAGAGTGCAATTCACTTCACTGGGTACAAGAGGATAGGTTCTTTTATGTGTTGCACTAGCTGTCGGGACAGGGGGAAGAGTTTCCAGGATGGCTAGAGTGCACACCCAAATTTTCAGGGGACGGCATGTTGGGGACGACAAGTGCGACAATTAATTTTTATATTTATTAAAAAATTAAAATTAAAATGAAATTTAGTGGTTCAACATAAACAATGAACATGAATATGCTAATTAAAATATAAAAATTAGAATTATTACTAATTTTGAAATTCAAATTACAAAACAAAATACTAATTGTCTAATACTAATACTATCTATCTAATCATCATCGCCCATCACAAAAACAAATCTCCTTTTTATTACCTATTGTCAAGGACTTAAGAAATACTATTAGTTTACTACAATACAATTTACTATTGCCTACAAAATCATTCTATGACGTGGCAATGCATGATGAATCATTTCAAAATTTAAATAGCAACTAAACTTTAAAACCTAAAATTAAAATTTAATAACATTGCAAACCTGAACAAGTAATTAAAATATAATTATAAATCCCAAATTAAGAGTCTAGAAAAACCATGGATTATAAATTTATAAATTAGAGAGTCATCGACCATAATCACATCCATAGGCTTAGTGTGCCATAGGTTTTAGATGAGTAGTTCGATAGGTAGGTTTAGGTAGTATGCATAGTGTTTAGGTTTTTAAATTTCAAATTTTATTTTTACTTTTTACTATTTATACTTTAAAACTTAGGTTTATCTTTTATTTTATTTTTAACATTTAACAAGCAAGATATCAGGGGACTTCTTAAAGTCCCCAATATTTCAAGGTAAATTTGGGAAGTCCCCTAAAATTCCCTGATTTTTCGGGGGACGACTTGGAAGTCCCCAAGTCCTTGATGGTGTCCCCTACCAATTAGCGACGTTTCCAACGAGTTTCAAAGTACCCAGATTGTTGGGATGCACGAAACACCATGAAATTTAGGGGGGACGGGTCCCCATGCAACATAGGTTCTTTTAATTAGCGAAATTATACCTGGGTCCTCATCACTGCAATCATCAAATTACTTTATCGAACATGTACTTCATATTCTTATTATTCAGAGAGTTGTGTTGTGTGGCATTGGGCTCGATTTAATTAAAATTCATAAACACATTTCACTTTGACATAGGCGTAGAGCCTAAACCGTAGAGCCGCCATACTATGCATTGATGCAACCGCCAATCGTCGATCATATTTGCACAACTGCCACTAACCTGGAGACCAAGCAGAATTTTTTTTTTTGCTCCCTCAAATCACCCGTACTACAACTAACTCCATAATGCAAAAAACAAGGTATGCCTTTATTGCACCTAGGGTTGTCTAACGAGGCAAGGCTTATATTATGGGCCGTTGACCTATTAATGTAGGGCGACAATATATGTCACCTATTGGATTATGGGAAGTACATAATCCAATGAGTGGCATATACTGCCACCCCTTATTAATGGGTCCAAGATATATTAGTTTTTGTCTAATGACACTACCTATATTGCACTCAAGGTTGTGGGAAATTGTCATTGGAATTTGGCTAGAAAATTTTCGAGAAATCAAACGCTGAGTGTGTTTGAATGATGTTTTTTTATGGTAATAGATTTAACTATCAAGTACCTCTCTGGTACTCAAAATCCTAAAGCTTAATGGTTGTAACCCAGATTTTCAAAAAAATCCCATACAAAGATTTCCATTATGCCAAAATTTCTATTGTTTTCCAAATAAAAATGTGACGGCTATTGCACCCACATTATTACCTAAGAATCATGTTTACTCTGTCGTGCAATGGCCATACACCATGCCACCGCACGTTTGAATGTTTTTTTTCCTACACCAACAACCTCTCCATCGTACGTTTGAATGTTTTTTTTCCTACTACACCAACACCCTCCCCACTGTACGATTCTGTTTAGTGGAATCTCTCATTCTTCTTAAATAATTTCAAAAATTTGTCCTCGAGAACAAAGACTATGCTAAGCAATTCAAATTTAAAACCCATATTGAAAAAATATGAGTAAAATTGCACACAACCCAATATCACGAAAGCTCCATAAAATATAAATTAAAATTAAAAGTACATTGATTGCAAATATGAAATATAAAAATTAATTAGTTTTTCCGCGGTACAATTCTGTTAAGTGGAATCTCTTTCATTCCTCTTAAAAATTTCAAAAATTTGTCATTAGGAACAAAGAATATGGTAAGCAATTTAACTCTAAAATCCATATTGAAAAATTAGAGTAAAATGGCACGCAACCCAATATCAAGAAAGCTCTATAAACTATAAATTAAAATTAGAAGTATATTGATTGCAAATATGAAATATAAAAATTAATTAGTTTTTCTTTCATAAAGCTCCATAAAATATAAATTATAAAGTAAAATTAGAAGTATATTGATTATAAATATCAAATATAAAAATAAATTAAAATTAAAAATATATTGAAATATAAATTATAAAGTAAAATTATAAGTATATTGATTGTAAATATGAAATATAAAAATAAATTAAAATTAAAAATATATCGATTGCAAATAAATTTCAAAAATTTGTCATTGGGAACAAAGAATATGGTAAGCAATTTAACTCTAAAATCCATATTGAAAAAATTAGAGTAAAATGGCACACAACCCAATATCAAGAAAGCTCCATAAACTATAAACTAAAATTAGAAGTATATTGATTGCAAATATGAAATATAAAAATTAATTAGTTTTTCTTTCATAAAGCTCCATAAAATATGAATTATAAATTAAAATTAGATGTTTATTGATTGTACATATGAAATATAAAAATTAATTAGTATTTCTTTCATATTTATAATGTAGTTGGTTTAATACTTGAAAATAAGTATTTGGTTCAAAATTTATACCTTCAAATCTATAAAGGTAAAGTGTATATATATATATATGTATAAAAAGGTATCTATAAAGGTAAAGTATGTATATCTATTTTTTTTTGGTATAAAAAGGTTTGTTTGTTTTTGTTTGTAAAATAAGGGGATTTAACCTTAAATTATATTATTGTTATTATTAAAACACACCCATCACTATCACTAACCACTAAAAATTACAAACTCAATTAGCTTTTCTTTTAATTAAATCTATGTAACCGTATTTAACATTACTTTTGAATATCTCACCACTTAACATTATGCCATCCCTAATTGCACAAAGAAAGGAATCTCCTACATTATTATTATTATTATTATTTCAAATATTTAAAACACATTGATCAATAATACTAAAGATTACAAACTCAAGTAACTCTCTTTTACATCAATCACTATCACTAGTACTAAAAATTACAAACTCAAATAACTCTTCTTTTAATAAACTTGTATAATTATATTCAACATTACTCTTAAATATTCCACCACAAATATTATACCATTACCCACAAAACTGTAATAACTAAAATGTTCCACTAGTTATAATTAAGCCTCTTTTAATGAAAATGGCATATAAATATACATATACTAAACTTTATTAAATAAAATAATAAAATACAAATAAAAATAATAAATATACAAATATGAAAAACTTCTTATAGATTATAAATTCATAATGGTATATATAAATATACATATAGATATATATATAAATATACATATAGAAATTTTTTTTTTTTAAAATACAATAAAAAATAAAAAATATATGAATATGAAAAACTCCTTATAGATTGTAACCTCATAAGAATTAATGTAAGAATTTATAAGATAACATAACACCTAGGTCGTTGCATTGGATGCATTTTCAGTTTGAAAGTCCAATTTGGCCTAAGTTTAATGAAAATGAGGAATTGGAGTTGTTTATAAGAAATCTTGAATCATATTTTTGATGGTCAAAATGGATTCAGCACCATCAAAAAACCTCAAGTGCACCATCAAAAACCTGCGTCAGTATCTCATTTAGTGCCCCAACTCCAAGGTGAATAAATTTGCCTGTGAAGGTTTGTTGAAATGCGACATCATTTCATGCCCTAACTCCAAGGCGAATTAATTTGCTTGTAACTGTGTAGGTTTGTCGAAATTCGACATAGGACAAAGTGGAAAGAAAATATTAAAAAAATGCATTCTCATATCGCTCTCTCCTTGTGGTTTTCATTTGGCCAAGCCACTCTACGATGGATAGACTATTGCTTAGATTTTTTTTAAAGTTTTCTAGTATTTTTTTCGGTAAAAAATTAGCCAAAATATGATAGCGATTTACGAGTTACTATAATTATTATACTATACAATGATTATACTATATCGACAGAGTGTTAAAATATGTCTAGAATCTAATGTTTTAGAATCAATCAATTTTGAAAATTTTACAGAAATTCTAAATGGAATTTTTTCAGGAACAAGGCATTTGTCGCTTTATACCAGTAGTTGTCTCAATTCAACGATGCGTATCAACACATGCTATTTGAAATTGCAACACTCGTTGTAGGAAAAGCGGCTCTAGTGAATTTGGATCTCTAATATGTCGTTATATTAGTGAGCCTAGAGCTATTGTTCTTCTTAAGATTTTTCTTCGAGCAACCTCTAGGTCTTTATTGAACTATCTTTTCAGCTTCTACTATTTTACAGGGATGATTTATAGAGCTTACTCGGAGCGTCGTTGTTATTGGATCATTAGGTTGATCCAGAGGAAAATTTTCATAAGAAGAAGAATGATTAAGCAATTGGAGAGGGAAGGACTCCATTCATCATGATAGTTGATTTGCTAAGTCTAATTGTTAAAATTGGACAACTAGGTCCAAACTCCATGTTGTGATGCTCAAATGAAGATACCAATATTTTTATTGGGTTCCTCTTTCGGAAAGGTGTAAAATCGATATAAAATTGATTTTAATCTGATGAGCAGAACATTTATTTTGAATTTATTATTTATAATAAATTATATGTGCAGGTCGGCCTTAAGGTTTTACACCCCCAGCAGATGTGTCACACACCTCAATGATGGATATAAATACAGTCAAAGTTGGAGAGCATTTCACTCATCTCATCTCATCACATCTTCTTCTCTTCTAATCTAGTACGAGCTCCTTGGAGGACAATTTCGGTTCACACGTGGGAAGAAGGACGAATTACTACAGCCAAGAAGAAGGACGAATCGCTGCAGCTAGGGTTTCCACGAAGGTTTGACCAGCATTGACTTTGGTCAACGCATGGTCCAAAGACGCTGAAAATTGGTGGAGACTTCGTTTTTAGGAGGCCGTACACATTGGCACAAGAACTGAGGTCAAAAGGTTGACCGAAGTTGGAGCTGCGTTAATTTTATTGCCGCTGCCCTGCGTTGACTTTTCTGGGGCTGACTTTGAGTTGACTGGGTGACTGATTTGAGGACTATTGTGACACATTCTGGGTTGGCCGATCAAGGAGACTTTGCTGGTTGAAGCATCATGTTGACCGTCGTAACGCACCATCACATTCCTTTGTTTCTGACTTGTCTTCTATAGATCCACTGGTATGTTCTATCAGCATTTTACTTAACTGTTTGTGTGATTGCTGAAATAAAAGTAAAGTTGCATCAAGCATAGAACATCTACAAAAATTTACATGGTATCAGAGGTGAGGTGAAGACAAGCCCTAACTTATAGCAATCACCATCTAAGAAAATGGGTTCCACAAGTTATGGCTTCAAGGAGGATGACAAGCTAACTGGAAAGGATGACTTCCATGCTTGGAAGATGATATTAGATCTCAAATTGGAAGACCATGATCTCATAGACCATGCTCTGGGTAAGATACAAGAACCTCCATCCAATGCTACTGCTGCTGCAAAATCCAAATATAAGAAGGGAGAGATCAAAGCAAAGCTGATGATCAGGGAATCCATTCATAAAACCCTGGTGGCCTACATCTCTGAGTTGGGCACATCCAAAGAGATGTATGATAAATTGATCCTTATGTTCACGGTAAACAATGCAAACCAAGTGCTATTCTTCAAAAATCAATTGAAGAATCTGAAGAAGGGTCGGGATGAGTCTATTCAAACATACTTTCTGAAATTGACCGAAATCAGGAACAATCTGCTGGCTATTGGGGAGACAATAGCCGATCGTGAAATGGTACTCACCGCACTTGGAGGACTCCCATATGAATGGCAAGTATTCAACACTACCATTCTCAATAATAGTACAATTCCTAACTTTGATGAGCTACTGTCGAGATGTATGCAAGAAGAGACAAGAATGAAGAAATTCGAAAATGACAGAAATGCTGCCTATGTTGCTCATTCTAGAAAGAAGAACTCTGGTGGTCCTAAGAAAGGAAGAGCAAGGGCCCAAGGAAAGAAGGGAAAGTGTTTCACTTGTCATAGGCCTGGTCACTATGCTAGAGAATGTCCCTTCAAGAAGGATTCTCCCGATAGTGATGACAACAACAACAACCGGAGGAATGGAAATCAAAGAAACGACAGGTCCAAAGGAAAGAGGAAGGCTCCCTCTGGCGGAAACAATCAACCTTTCAAAAGGTCTAGAAACTCCAAGTATGAGGAGTCAAATGTTTTTGATAAAAGAAATTAATACATTCTTGTATCTGCTCTCTCTGTTGCATCCCCGCCCGACACTATGGATGTCTGGCTGATAGATAGTGGTGCCTCAAGACACAGCACTGGGTTCAAGGAAGCACTCTCTAACATGGTTGAGAAGGATACTAATCTGGAAATTATCCTTGGAGATAATGCCACATATCCCGTGAGAGGGACAGGGACTGTGACCCTCCACTTGTCTCAAGGACAAGTCCTACATTTGCAGGATGTACTCTATGTACCAAAATTGAAGAAGAACCTTGTGTCTATATCAGCAATTGAAGACAAAGACTTCAATGTGGTATTCATTGATGGAAAGGTGCGCATGTGGAAAAAGAATCTCAAGGAAGCTATCGTGATTGGTTTTAGAGTTGGAACACTCTACCAGGTTGAAGGAAGTCCTCTAGGAGCTATGACATGTGATACTATCCGACAAACAGAACTATGGCACCGAAGGTTTGGACACCTTCATTACAAGGCCCTTCCCGAAGCAAGGAAGGTGGTGACAGGGATGCCCGACTTTGGAAATAATCATGAAGGTGTATGTAAGGGTTGTGCCGAAGGAAAGCATACAAGGGGACCTTTTCCCTCAAGTGTCACAAAGACATCTGATATTTTGCAACTGGTCCATTCTGATCTATCTGGTATGCTACCCGTGACATCCCTGGGAGGATGTTCTTACTATATGACATTCACTGATGACTTCTCCCACAAAACCTGGATATACTTCTTGAAGAAGAAGGATGAGGCTTTCATGTGGTTCCGTACTTTCAAAGCCTTGGTGGAAAATATGACAAGGAAGAAGATCAAGATTTTGAGGACCGACAATGGCACTGAATATGAGTCAAATGAGTTCAAGGACTTTTGCAGAGAAGTTGGCATTAAGAGGGAGACTACTACTGCCTATACTCCTGAGCAAAATGGCGTTGCTGAACGAAAGAACAGGACCATTGTGGAAGCTGCCCGTGCCATGCTATGTGACCAGGGTCTACCGAAGTTTCTGTGGGGAGAAGCTGCAAATACTGTTGTATACATTCAAAACCGATGCCCTCATTCCGCTTTGGACTCCAAAACTCCCGAAGAGGTTTTCACTGGTAAGAAACCTGATGTCTCACACTTTAGAATTTTTGGATGTCCTGTTTATTTTCATGTGCCAAAAGAAAAGAGAAGTAAGTTGGATGCTTCTGGGAAGAAAGGAATGTTTGTGGGCTACAACGAAACCTCTAAGGCCTATAGAGTCTATGTACCTGGTCAAAGGAAAGTAGAGATATGCCGTGATGTCACTTTTGACGAAGATGCTTCCCTGAAGAAAGTAGTAGATCTTCCAAGATCTGAGGAGAATCATGAAGAAAGGCCTGGAAATCAAGAAGAACTGCAAGATGAGACAATTCCTGATATTGAAGGACCAATGGACCCAATTGATCCACCTCCTTCACTGGGAAAGAGACCATCATGGCTCAGGGACACCCTCGAAGATGCTGAGGGACACGCTGCCCCAAGGGGGACATTCCGAGAAAGCAAGAAGCCGTGTAGATACCAAGGGTATCTGGCTGCCATGAGTACCATTGTACAATCTGAACCTGGATCTTTTGAAGAAGCCGTAAAGCATCAAGTCTGGAAGGATGCTATGCACGAAGAATATGAGTCCATAATGAAGAATGATGTATGGGATGTGGTTCCAAGACCGAAGGACAAATCAGTTGTCACCGCGAAATGGCTCTACAAGATCAAGCATGGATCTGATGGAAGTGCTGAAAAGTTCAAGGCAAGATTTGTTGCCCGTGGCTTCTCTCAAAAGGAAGGAGTAGATTATGATGACATATTTGCACTTGTGGCACGATATACCACCATTCGATCAATCATAGCCCTTGCTGCTATGCAAGGATGGAGTCTTCATCAGATGGATGTCAAGACCACCTTTCTGCATGGTACAATAAAAGAAGAGGTGTATGTAGAACAACCTCTGGGATTTGAAGTTCAGGATCGGGACACTCATGTCTGCAGGTTGAAGAAAGCCCTCTATGGGTTGAAGCAAGCACCTAGAGCTTGGTACGAGAGGATGGATAGCTACTTGATGAAGCTGGGCTTCACTCGAAGTAATGCTGATCCGAACCTTTACTTTAAGGTTGTCCAGGAGAAGCCTCTCATTCTAGTGTTGTATGTGGACGACCTCTTCCTGACAGGTACTGACCCTCTCATTCATCAATGCAAGAGGGAGCTCGCTGCTGAGTTCGAGATGAAGGACCTAGGACTGATGCACTACTTCCTAGGCCTGGAGGTCTGGCAGAGACCTGGAGAGATTTTCCTTTCTCAAGGAAAATACATTATGAAACTTCTGGAAAGATTTGGTATGGTGGACTGCAAGACCGTGTCAACACCAATGGAACTCAACTTCAAGAAGTTGAGTGGCAGCGCTGCTGGGCCTGTATTGGCAAATCCTACTGAGTATCGTCAACTCGTAGGGGCCCTGATGTTCTTAGTGAACACCCGTTCAGATATATGTTTTGCGGTGAACACTTTGAGTCAGCGGATGGTTGAGCCTCGTCACTTTCAACGGGTTGGTGCCAAGAACTTGAGATATCTTCGGGGCACGATAAACCCATGAAATTTGAATACAACTACTTAGGGAGTGTGACACTCGCGTGGATATACGTCTGGAATTGGGGGTACTGCGAGTGTGGTGGATCGTAAGAGCACATCGGGGCCATTTGCTTCAATCTTGGTTACAGCCCCGATCTGTGGATGAGCGAGGAAGCGAAGTGGTGGCTTTCTACACCGCGAGAGGGCCCGAATACATTGCAGCAAGTATGGCCTGTTGTGAAGCAGTTTGGTTGCGAAAGCTCTTTAGTGAGCTGATTGGACATGTGCTAGATACCACCGTGATACTCTGTGATAACCAGAGTGGGATTCGCTTGACCGAGAATCCTGTGTTCCACGACCGATCCAAGCATATTGATATCAGGTACCATTTCATCCGGGATATGGTATAGCGAGGCGCCGTAAGGCTCGATCATATAGGAACTGATGAGCAGGTCGCGGATATTCTCACTAAGCCCCTGGGGAAGGTCAAGTTCCTAACCTTCCGTGAGAGACTTGGTATCGTGGAACGACCCTATGATGTGGGTCCTGTTGGACGATGAGCTCAAGGAGCTCTAGGGGGCTTTGGGGACAGCTTCTCGGAGCTATGAGCAACCACAAGGCTAGGCTTGCCAAACCTTGTTGGTGTGCTTGGACCCCACCATTGTGATTATTGAGTTGGTTCACCTCTCATTATCTGTGCCCCGTATGCATCCTACCCATTGAGTTCGGGGCTCATGGGAAGTACCTCTCATTTGGCCAATGAGATGGGAAAAGCTAGAGACCAGTAGCAAAGACTGATGGACGCATCAGAGATTGCCGTACTCTCTATCTAGGATGGCACGGTCCAACCACTTGATCTGGGATCAAGTCTAGTGAGGTTTCGGACCTCCGCCTGACCTCGGGTCAAATGAACCAACTTCGGGTTGGTTGGAGACTCTTTGTGAGTCCGATAGAGGTTTCGGACCTCTGGGCTGAATTTGTCAGCCAGGTGATGATGTCTTTGTGACTGACCCACATTTGTTCTGAAATAAAGAGGCCAACAAAGCAAGTTACGGCGGGATGACGCACGATGTTTGATTGCACTGGTGGATGGAGTTCTCCCTAGTTGAGAGGGAGTGTTAAATTTGGACAACTAGGTCCAAACTCCATCTTGTGATGCTCAGATGAATATTCCAATATTTGTATTGGATTCCTCTTTCGGAGAGGTGTAAAATTGATATAAAATTGATTTTAATCTGATGAGCAGAACATTTATTTTGAATTTATTATTTATAATAAATTTAAGTGCAGGTCGGCCTTAAGGTTTTACACCCCCAACAGATGTGTCACACACCTCAATGATGGATATAAATACAGTCAACGTTGGAGAGCATTTCACTCACTCAACATTACTCATCTTCTCCTCTCATTATCTACGAGCATCTGAGAAGCAGTTTCATCTCCCACGTGAGAAGAAGGAAGAAATCTACTGCAGCTAAAGGACGAAATTTACCGCAGCAAATTTTCTGCAGTTAGGGTTTCTGGGCAAGTTTGACCAGCATTGACTTTGGTCAACGCATGGTCCGTTTGAGCTGAAATTTTGTGGAGAGTTCGATTTTTGTAGGCCGTACTCATTGGCACAAAGGCGAGATCAGGTTGACGAGGTGAATGCAGACCCGAACTTTATTGTTGCGCCTGCGTTGAATTTTACGAGGTTGACTTTGACCGAGCTGGATGATTGACTTGAGGCTGTTGTGACACATTTTGGGTTGGCCGACCAAAGAAGACTTTTAACTGGATTGAAGCATCCTGGCGACCATCGTAACACTACAATATCACTTTCTCTGTTTACCGGTTTGTCTTCTATAGATCCCTTTGGTATGTTCTATCGGCATTTTACTTAACTATTTATGTGATTGTTGTTATAAAAGTAATTGCATCAAGCATATAACATCTTCAAAATCTTCACATATCTAGTGCAAAATATCTACACCTCAAATCTAAGGCCAAAAATCCAAATTCAAGTTTGAATGTTTGAACCCAATTCTTTGGACAGAGAAGTTATTGTAGTTAGAAGTTAATGATTATATTGATGGTATAAAGTGGAAGGATATGCATATTATCAATGGGCCAAGGAGGAAAGAAACCCCGAAATATCATAACAAAATAATTCTAGTCATTAATGTGTCCAAAAATAAAACCCCTCAACTTCAAACCCTTGCTATGAATGTTATCAGCTTTGTATAAGACACACATTTACAATCTTCATAAACTTTTGATGGTTGAAGATCTATGCCAATTAAAGCCTTTTATCTTGATACTTTTGAACACTTCCCATTCAACATCCCAATCCATAAGCACATGGTAGAAGAAAACACCCTCAAAAATGACTTTGATGACATATATATTGCAATATGATTCTATTGTGTTGAGGTAGTTTATATATCCTTCTCAACACACTCATATTATATGGAATTCCAAAGATACTGCAAACCTATATGGTGGAATTCCACTCAATTCCCACAAAATTCCAACATAACAAAGATTTGTAACATGTTAATGAGCTTGAACACTAAACACCCCACACTTGTTCACCTTTGCCTACAACACCTCTAGTAACACCCTAGCTCCTCCAAATAGTGCATTTGAGAGGAGTCTCTTTCGAGAGGAAGAAGCAGAGAAGTTACCCAATAGAGATAATCATTCAGGGAGGGTAGGAATGTAATAAGAGGGGGTGAGTGTGAATGATTAATAAGAAATTAAGGTGTTGTCCATAATGCAATGCATGGATAATACGAAAAGAAGGTAGGCCAATATTATCGAAACTTGAGGATTTTTGAGTTGTAGCCCTGGCTGTAAAGTGGCTTCCACAAATATTGAAAACCATTAATCCTTTGCACTCACGCCCTGGTACACACGGGTGGGTGATAAATAGCAGCAAGGTGCTCCCATTCGGCCTAGACCCCTAATAGGATCTCACTGTTATTGTTTCTTCTGAATAGGATCTCACTGTCAACATGGATCCCGCCCCTGCGAGTGCTTCCTATTTTCCAATTCTACACAACCCTCTTCCCTCTAGCATCGCGTCCTCACTCATTGATTGTTCCTCTTCTACTAGTTCTCCAAGTCGTCGTTGATCCATATCTCCCATTTTGAACCCTGAGCTTTATCCTGCACCCTCCTCCATTATCTGACACCCTATATCTGTAAACCCATCTCCTCTTAATCTTGATGAGACAGTAATTGATTTTTCTCCAGTTCCACCCTGTCCTTCCTCGTTTTGAATACCCCATCTGCGTAACCCAGTTGCCTTCACGGTAGACATTCAACTCCCCACGGTCTACCAGCTTGCAGGGTTGTTCTTGAGTTCCTATTATTCTATCTCTGACCCTTCGGCCCTGCATTCCAATGTATCCTCCCTCGTTCCCACTCATAATTCGAGCTATGGTATGAACCCTTCTTCCGCTCAAGATTTTTCCCCCACCTCCAATATGGGGGGTTCCTTTGGTTCCTTTTCTTATTTGAGTAGTTCCTTTGGTCCTCTCAATGATTATATTAAGTTTTATGTATTCTATCATATTCATAATAATCATTTTATATACCAGAATAATCAAAATAATTTATTTAATAATAGTAATAATAAGAATAATAATAACAACGACTACTACTAGCATATCCCGGAAGGTGGGAATGGGACGCAAAATTGAATCAAGATGGCTATATTGTTTAAATATATGGTAATTATTTTTTATGGTCCATAAACAAATAGAAAATCCATTGAACACATCCTATGAATAATTTATTTAAAATATTATGTATAAGGTTAAGTGACAGTTGATATATGGTAGGAGTATGTGGTGGAGGAGATTGTGATATGTGTAGTTGATCCATATTGTATCACTATATATTTTTTCATCCATATAGATATTTTCAGAGTATAAAATTGGTGAAATCATCTTATATGAACAATTTTATCAAAGGATAATGCCTCGTGAATGAAGGAAATGTGAAGGTGAAGAGGTGATGCAAGGGGGTGTTGCATTGGATGGATAAGTAGAGTACATTTCATTATGGAACATAGACCAATCAAGAGATGAAAAATAGTTACTTGCAAGGAAAAACATCAACCAAATTACTTTTATTAAATTACATATGTTGGTGTTTGAGAGGCTCTAGATAGAAGATGAAACTCATCAACCCTATTTGTTGTTTCTAATGGATTTCTAAGAACAATGTAGTAGTGATATATAAATAGAATATTCTAAGGACTATTAGAAATGGTATAATTGGAGGGTTGTTGCTATGTATAAGGATATTTTGTAGGCAACTAATATGATTCAATTAGAGGCTAGAAACCATTGACTTAGATAAGATACAGAGTTAAAAGTGCGTAAGAGGGTCATCACTTCAAAAAATTGCACCAACAATGACTCATTGAATTCCAATAATAAACTCTCAAGATTGGAATTCCATCAATAATGCATATAAATTCATCCATAGGAGGATGAGGAAAAACCTACTAGTGGAGATGGTCATTTCAACACCAAACCTTTTGAGTACTCCTTGTATGATATCTAATTTTAAATCCAATACATGAATAGTTGAATTATATTTTAGTGCTTGGAGTTAGGTATCTATTAAATTTTCCTTTGAGCCACATCTATGCCATACTATTTTTTCAAGGGACCTTTTTCATCAGGGAATGTCCAAACAAGAAAAGGACCAAAGGACCAACATTTCTTCCTCAATTGCGATTCTATAGTTGTTAAACTTTTTATGTTGTAAAAATGGCTAGAGATGGTTTGTTTTTGAATGAAAATTGGCACATTCAACTCACAGTGAAAAATATTTAAAGAATTAAGCAAATTATCATCATCTTCATGTATTCCATGAAAATTCCTTACCTTTGAGAAGTGTGTTTTTTGAAACAACCATACATATATAGTGTTCCATAAATTAGGTAGTTTGAAATATGGTTTGTGTTCTCATGTCATTCCTAATAGCACCACCCCAAAGTCTGATCTCTTTGTGCACATGGAGGGTCCCTAGTCAAGTTGGACCCAAAATGTCTATAGCAGTGTCAAAGTCATATCAATCCATTGTAGCCTCGCACTCTCTATAATTTCATATATACAAATCCAAATACACATGTTACACATATGGATGTATTATCTAAAGTTTCACATCAACTCAAATGAAACTGCTCACCATCAATCTGTGATGGGCCACATAATATTGATATGGGCAGTATGTGGCTAATATTATAGTGAATGAGAGCTTGCGCTAGATTGGAGGCCTAGATTCCCAAATAATTCTAATCCTCTATCGGTCCACAAGTGTAAGGTTTTTTTGTAACCTCAATCCCCTTGTGCCATCAATCATTTGTTTGAAGGCCTAAATTTTGCAGGGTTGAAAAAAAAATCTATTAAGGGAAATTGTGTTTTGGATTTGCAAATGGTTAGATCGATTAATGCATTGTCCAAAACCAACCTGTTTAAAATCGATTGAAACTTCCTCTACAACTGATCAAGTTTTAATGGATACAAGAACTACAACTCAATGGCTCTAGCAGGCACTATCGATAATCACATGCTACTACCCCTTCAATAGAGGCACAACTCTTATATTTGTCAGACAATTGATTCATTTTTTGCGAAAGAAGGGAACTAAGTGGAGGCCTAGATGGGGATTTTGTCTTTGGAGTTTATAAATAAATACAAGCAAAGTTCCAAATCAATCATTATCCTCTTTGGACAATACTAACTATAAGTCTATTAACATGAAGAAACTTATAATTCTGATAAACATTGAATCTGACCACCTTGAATTGAATTAATGATTGAATGATAAAGACATAAATGGAATTTTTGCATTGTTTACATTCATTTCTTTATATTCAACGCCATTCATGCTTTTCATTTCAGTTGCTAAAAGAAAATACATGAATCGCAACAAGCATTTTCACAAACATGTCCTTATATTCAATTTCATTCATGTATTCATATTCAATTCAATTCAGGGTAGTCGGATTCCATTGAAAACCAATAAAGTGTATTTAATCAAATTCCATAGAAGACCAATAAAATCTCCCCTTATTCAATGTCTAAATCATTATATCTCCTCATTGATTTATGTTCAACTGTCTTACCACATACTCTTCCCAATCTATTTTGGTTTTACTCATTTTTCTTATTCCTCTTAGCCTATCTTCATATCTCTATTGCAAATTCATAATCCTTGCTTCGCTCCTCTCTCACATAAGCCCTATTACCCAATCATTTTTTACCTTATAGTCATTGATTAATTAACTATTAATATTTCATATATTTTTCATGATTTTCCTTCCTCTCTTGCTTAATTTTAATTAGTATTAATTAAAATGTTTCTATATTTTCTTTCTTTGCTTTCCCTTCCCTCTCCAAAATATTACTCTCAAAGTTAATATTATTTGATTCCTTGCTTTTATGAAAATCCATATTTAGATGGAACTCAGAATTGATTTAAATCTCATCTTAAGGAACATATAGCTAATATGACCCACAACTACATCTCCAAATCAAAGATAACTAAGTGTTTCTTTAAATCTAAGAACCTATTCTTTGATGAAAACCAAAGTCAAAATACTATTCTACACATCTTGCATCATTTGAGAAACCCTCAGAATTGAAAAGGATCCCATAATTTTAACAAGGAAATATCCCCTTATTCAATGTCTAAATCATTATATCTCCTCATTGATTTATGGTCACCTCTCTTAACACATACTCTTCCCAATTTATTTGGGTTTTACTCGCTTTTCATATTCCTCTTAGCCTAACTTCATATCTCTGTTGCAAATTCATAATCCTTGTTTTGCTCCTCCCTCACATAAGCCATATTACCCAATCATTTTTTACCTTATAGTCATTGATTAATTAATTATTAATATTTCACATATTTTTAATGATTTGGCTTCCTCTCTTGCTTAATGTTAATTAGTATTAATTAAAATATTTCTATATTTTCATGGTTTTCTTTCCCATCCCTCTCCATAATAGTACTCTCAAAGTCAATCCTCTCCCTCACCTATATTTTCACCTCTTTGCAAATTTTTCAAACACTACATTTTTTAAAGATTAAGATTCAATACTATGTGATAATGTGAAAATGGGTGGAATGGTTATTTGAAACACTCGACTTCCAAACTTAATACACAATAAAATTAAAAAAAGAAAAAACCCAATATGTTGGCTTATTATGAAAATGTAAATACTAATTGTTTCATTATATACAACAATTTGATTGAAGTTGATACATCATATCTAAAGACAAACAACAATTAAAAAAAAATATGTTTGAATAAAAGTATTTGAATATCTATTTTTAAGTGAAATATTATTATTTTTCTATCATTATATGAAAATCAATTAAAAGTAAAATTAGTAAATTCTTTCTATATATATATATATATATATATGGAAAAAAAAATAATGAAGGCAAGACTATACATTTTTTAATCATTTTAACTCATGATATATTTAGACTAAACAAATTTTAAGTTAATAAATATGATATTATATTCAAATTGAAATATTAATAATGTTTTTAAAATTTTAAATAATATATATTTAATTATAATATTATAATATTTTTATTTATTTTTAATTAAATATTTATATTTTTATTAAATTATAAATTTAAAACCAAGAAAATTAATTAATTTCCATAAATAAAAAATAAATTATTTAAATATAAAAAATTTAAAACATACACGGAATCACTAAAAATACTAATATGCCACTCCATTAACCCTAAATTAATATCAAGATTGTTCAATCTAATAAATTTCCATAAACAATTCACAATTCACATCGCATGTACCATTCAATCCAAACCAAACATGACCAAACCTATAATAATTTGGCACTCTAACTAGATTTAATAAGACAAAACCTAGAACAACCCAAACCTTATATAAACAATAAAATGTAACCGAATAGCTACAACCATACCCAAACAATACAACCTAACTTGATATACTAAATGTTGAATTACTACACAAACAACCTAGAGATCTTACTTGAAAAACCTATATTTTGGCACATATCACATTACCTTGCTTCTTTCAGCGAACATAATTTCAGAGATGGGAACGTGGAAAACAGAGATTTTTCTCCATCGCAACACTGATTCATGCTTCAAATCATTGCATGGAAACAAAGGTCAAGCAAACAGAAAAAACTATTCCCTCCATGTCGCTTTTATTATGAACAATGATAAAGTGATTTATGAGACTCAACACTACACCCACTCCATGTTTTTTAGTTTATGCATATGATGCTCTTCTCCAATTGAAATCCACATCTCTGAGGTCCATGTTGGTAATTTATAAAATGAAAAATGAGCTCACCATAGTAAATTGATGGTGCCCTTTCAATGCTAATAGACCTTCAAAGCTTGAGCACTTTCCTTGCCCTATCACTTGTCTCTTGAGCGAATTAATATGCTTGTGTCTGAAGAAGAATGAATTGTGTATCATCTCGTTAGTGGGAATTGTCTGCCCATATTTGTATTCTATTTTATTGTATTTATATAGAGATAATTTAACAATGGGATCTGTCTGGGGTCAGAGGCTTTCCCTTTCTCAAACTGGAAGAACCGAAGGCCTTGTTACTCCCATTGCCATTTCCACAAGAGTGTTCATGAACTGAACGAGGCCAAATGTGTCACTAGCGGTGTCATTCAAATAATTTTTCAGTATGAACCGTCTCCATCTCAGTGTTGGAGATAACCCCAACTATAACCTATGTAGCAGGACAACAAAATTCAATTCTGATGTAAATTCTTGAAGGACAGGTGTAGAAATTTCTTGGTTGAATTTTCACCCCACCATGCATTCATTTCCTGTGGTCGGAAACCTTGCAAAACCAATTTTCTATTCAAATTCGGTAGCCCATTCCTGAATTGTAACCTGTGGTTTAAACCACACAATCCAACGCACTTAAACTCCACATCTACCTTCCATAAACACCATGCACCAACCATTTAAGTTGTCATGCTTTGTTTTAAGTTTGAATGCTCCCACGTCACTTTATGTGGAGCCCACCAGTCCACGTCTCCATCTCCGCAACCAATCACGCTCTGTTATCAAAGGCCCGAAGCCTCGTCACCACACCGTGAACCCACGTGATAAGCGGTCCCACCCTCATGCCAAGTCACAACCAATCAGCCAATCAGAGGCATATCACATGTATTGGTGTCGACGTCAGCCCATGTCCAAAATGGTGAGATAAGGAGGACCCACCATCGCCAATTCACCAAGCCTACAACCAATAGCGCTCTTTCGCACAATTCTGGTGTACAGTCATTCGGCGGGTTAATCAATGCAATAACCTGTAGCACGACTTGTTAAAACATTTTTGTATAAACTTTGAAATATGCGCGAAATGATTTTATAAGGTTTAAAGACCTTGGTCTAATTTTTTATTCGTTTAATATGCCGCGATATGTTTTGGGAGAGAGTATCCCGAGAGTATTAGCAGAAGACTGTGTGAAAATGAGAAAAGGTAGTGTATGCCGAGAACAAAGAAATTTTCTTTTGAAAACTAGAACAACAATTCTGAAGGTAGAAAATTTTTATTTTGTAACAGTTTAGAATTTTTAATGAAATAGAGTTTTACTCCATCTCTGTGTGCACATTGCTTTCATTGTTATCTCTATGTTAGAAGAGGAATTTTATTTCCTCTCTGTTGTTCAGGAATAATCAGAAACTCCAACATGGTATCGGAGCTAGTCCAGACTCTCAGCAGTTGTTGAAGAAGCTGAAGGAAGAAAAATTTTGTTGAAGTTTTCTCCAATAGAGTGAAGGTTCAACAAGTCGGGTATTTACCAAGACAGAGTTTTATATCTGTTTTAAGATTACAGTCTAGAAAGTTGTAAAAAGGGAAGTATTTTAAAAATAGAGTTTATCTCTCAGTGTGAGAAAGTATATTTAAGAAACACAGTAAAGGTTTTAGCATAGTTTTGTAAGGCTAGCAATGGCAGGAGCCAACACAAGCATGAGTATGAGAAATACTCAACTCCCACAGTTCAATGGGAAGAACTATGGCTATTGGGAAATCACAATGATAGCCTTGTTTGCCTCTCAAGATTTATGGGAAGTAGTTGTAGATGGTTTAGAAGAACCAACAGATGAACAATCATTTAATACCTTAACACGGGCAAAGAAAGATTTTATGAAGAGTAATAGGAAGAAGGACTCAAAAGCCCTTTTCTATCTCTATCAGGGAGTGCATGAAAGCATATTTCCAAGAATTTCAGCACCAAAAAAGTCCAAGGATGCATACGATACCCTCCAGACAGCCTATCAAGGAATGGAGAAAGTAAATACAACAAAGCTTCAATTAATGAGAAAATATTTTGAAGTTATTTGCATGAAAGATTTTGATACAATAGACTCATTCTTCACATTGTTGATTGGGGTGGTTACCAAAATGAGATCTCATGGAGAGACAATAGAAGAAAGAAGAATAGTGGAGAAAGTATTGAGTATCTTACCCTCAAGATTTGATGTAATAGTAACAACCATTGAAGAGACAAAGGATCTCTCAATGTTTACTGTTGATGAGCTTCATGCATCATTGATGACACATGAAAAAATATTGAGAAGAAGAAAAAATCCATATTTAGAGTAGAACAAAGGACATAGCCAAGGCATGGAGGCCAAAGACGACCGTCGAAAGCCACGAAAAAAACGACACGCAAAGCCAAAGAAGGACACGGGGAAAGTGGTGTGAGTTCCATAAGAGCTCCCACTCACAACACAGGCTGAGTGTCGACGACGATCGACGCGTGGCGAGATGAGGGGGGGCTTACGAGTTAGATGCATGTTCGACTCGGGAAAATCGAACGAAAAGGGGAATGAAAAGAGGAAACGGATTGATGTGGAGCTGCACGCCCTTGTTGCCACTAAAGATCCGGAGAACCAAGAACGGAAGATCTCGGGGAGAGCTATCTCTTCCTCCCGGATATGGGTAAAGGGCTCCCCTACGATTCATTGGCAAACAATGGGAGCAAGAAAAGAACCTCATTTCGGCGGAGAAGCGAGTGAAGCGTTTATGCTTGCGGAAGCCATAGCTCACCCACATCCATACACCATTGGTTGGCTTCACCATGGACAAGATCTTCGCGTCAGCTAGCAGTGTCGCCTTCCCTATAGCATCAAGCCCTTCACGGATGAGGTATTATGTGACGTTGATCCTGTTGATTTTTTTGATGTATTATTAGGACAACCATACTTGTGGAAGAATCATGTTGTGTATGAGTCTCGGCCTCGCGCTATTATTGTTTCTTTGGGAAATAAGTGGTACAGGATACCAGAGGTACCACCTCCTGCCACTATCTCTTTGGTTATTGCATACAATGTAGTAAGCTCATTTCCCAAACTAGGAAGTCCGTTGCGATCAGTCCACCCGGGCGAAAAGAGGCGCGCGCGACCTCCGGACAGGGCTCCTGCACGACAACAACAAATGGATAAGTTTGTGGAGGATTACGGGGACATTTTCCACCTCACCCACGGGGTTCCTGCCTTGTCGGGTCAAGCACCGGAATTGATCGACCCGAATCTTGTCGCTACCCGTGGGCCGTCTGTCGGTGCTGTCTGAATAATGATGAAATAAAGGCGGATTAGGCCGGCATTGCGAGAAGGTCATCGGTCAAGTTCCTTCGCCATTGTGGGAGCCTGATCATGTTGGTACGGAAGAAGGATGGGACGTGGAGACTCTGTATTGACTATTAGGCGCTGAACAAGATCACTGTCTGGAATAGGTACCCGATCCCGTGGATTGATGACCTTTAGGACCAACTCAAAGGAGTGAAATATTTCAGCAAGATCGACTTGAAGTTTAGGGTATCACTAGGTATCAATTGAACCCTGCGATGTGTGGAAGGCTCCGAAAGCCAAGGAAGGCCTTTTTGAATGGTGGTCATGCCTCACCGGGTTGACGAATGCTCAGCAACCTTCTCTGAGGATGATGGACGACATCTTGCGGCCATTCACCGAAAAACTCATTTGTAGTAGTGTACTTGGATGACATTCTGATCTTCAGCAAGACTTGGGAAGAGCACCTTCACCACATCCAACAAGTCCTCCAAACACTGCGACAACACAAGTTGTGTGCCAATTTGGAGAAGTGCACATTTGGCATGACCCAGGTTCAATATCTGGGATACATTATTGATGAAAGGGGGGTGCATGTGGATCCAGCCAAGATCCAAGTCATTTGGGATTGGGCAGCCCCAACCACTATAACAGAGCTTTGCAGCTTTTTGGGTATTGCTAATTTCTACCGTAGATTCGTGTTGGAATTCTCTCATATCACTTGGCCCTTGAGTCAAGTCACCAAGGGAGGAGCGAGAGCAAAATTCTTTTGGTTGGGACCGCAACAGAAGGCGTTCACAGAATTGAAAAATCACCTCTGTTCTGCCCCAGTTCTCACATTACTAGACTTGCAACAGCCATTTGAGATCGAGACAGATGCCTTTGACTATGCTATTGGGGCAATTCTTACTCAACAGGGACATCCAGTGGCATGTTCCATTGTGCAAGCCTGTCGACAATGGAAGTATTACATTTTGGGGAAGGAAACAATCATCCACATAGACCACCGACCCCTGCAGTTCATACAGACACAAGGGAAGTTGCAGAATGATCGCCATCAGAAGTGGTCCACATATCTGCAACAGTTTCATTTGAACATTAAGTACAAGAAGGGTAGCACCAATAATGTTGCAGACTGCCTCAGCCGACCACCGATCGTGGCGCTCACCACCGTGCTCAACTCTTGTGGGCACGAGACTTCTGATTGGCGGCTTCTCTATGAGAGTGACCCAGAATTCGGCCACACTTACAAGGCACTCTTGGGGGGCACGCAAGTTCCAAATTTTCACCTCCAAGATGCACTTTTATGTCACCTGGGACACCTTTGTGTTCCTTCAAGCGAGCGTGCCAATATGATATGGGAAGCACACTACAGTCGAGTCGCTGGGCATTTCGGGGTCGAGAAAACAGTAGCAATCCTGCAGAAGTATTTCTATTGGCCGAACCTTCGAAAGGATGTCGAGAAGCACATCAGATCCTACACTTCTTGTGCCATTGCCAAACCGACCATCAAGAAGCAAGGCCTATATACTCCTCTACCTACCCCTAGTCGACCTTGGGAATCCATCTCCATGGATTACATGTCGGGTCTGCCTTCTACTAAGCAGGGAAATGACTGTGTTTTTGTGGTCGTCGACAGATTCTCGAAGATGGCCATTATGGCGGCCTGCAAGAAGAATATCACAGCAGAAGCCACCGCTAAACTCTTCTTTGAACGAGTGTGGGTGCACTTTGGGATCCCACAGTCTATCATATCAGATCGGGATAGCAGGTTCCTCAGCACATTTTGGTCCAGCCTCTGGTCGATGTTGGATACCAAGCTCACCAAGTCCACAGCTTTCCATCCCCAAACAGATGGCCAGACAGAGGTCGTCAACGGAATGATTGTACACATTCTGCGCATGTACAATTCAAAGCATCCACGCACATGGGACGAGAGCCTCCCTTATGTACAACATAGTTATAATCGGGCTCTCCACAGTTCAATCGGCCATAGCCCCTTTCGGGTGGGCTTGGGATTCCAGCCACTATGTCCCATTGACGTAGCCATGCCATTTGCAGCTGCTCAGGCCAATTCAGCTCATGTCCAGTCTGAAGTTGACAAAGCCAGTAGCTTCATCGAGCGCATTCAACACATCCGCCAACAGGTTCATGATATATTGGACAGAGCCAATGCCAAGTACAAGCAACGCCATGATCAACAACGGGTGCCACACAACTTCCAGGTGGGTGACAAAGTATGGCTACATTTGCAGAAGGAGCGCCTCACTGGACCCCACCGCAAGCTTCGCCCGCTCCGATACGGGCCGTACACCATCACCAAGGCTGTAGGGAACAATGCATTCGAGCTCAGTATTCCACCATTCCTTGGTCTGCACCCAGTCTTCAATGTGGATCGCCTTCGTCTTTACTTCCCACCTCTACTGGACACCTCGGACATTGCAGAACAACTCACACCAACTGAGTTAAATCCAGACTGCATGGAACAGGCCACCACAGATTGCATCATGGACATGCAACTCAAGAACACTCGCCAGCAGAAGATCCAACTATATCGGGTTGTCAAAGCTGGCCAACTCACCTTTTGAGAAAGTGGTTCACCCCGAGGACCAGGATTGTTCCTCATCTCATGGAGGAACTTAGGCGCGATGGGGACCATTGCTTCCTAAGGGGAGGAATGATCCGGTGGATATTTACGGCCACCACCTATTCCATGGGCCCCACCATTGTCTTTCGATTTTCGGTTTGGCATAACACTATTTTGACGATTTTCGGATCAGAACTTGGGGCTTGTTTTGAGGCCCTAAATGATCATTTTTTGGGCATCGCGCCTCCGATGAATATCGACCATTCTGGATTCGTTGCGAAAGTTGTAGTCCTTGGGTAAGATGATATGCCAAAATTTAAAAGTCACTGAGAGTTGAAACACCAATTTACCAAAACGGGGCCCATAGTTTTAGCGCTTCATCTCCTAGGGTTAGGTTTTTGGGATGTTTAGGGTTCTCCATTGTTTCTCAATAATAAATAGGCCATATGACCTCATTTAATCAGTTCGAGGCACAATATCTACATACTACAGAGATAGCTACCATTTTAGCCAGTTTTAGCCATTCTCTGATGCCAAGCAAATTTCGGTTCTTTGATATTAATGAAATGAAGTGTTATTTACTGTTTTGCATATCTGTATTTATGGTTATATGTTTATTTTGTTGCGTTCATAAGTACGGATCATGATGAAGATGAGGAAGAAATGGTTGAAATACATCCCTCATTAGCAGCACCACATCCACCAACAAAAGGAAAACAAGGGACACCATAAGCAGGTATGATAATACCCTTGAGAATTGCTGACAATGCTTCTTCAAGCACATCACAAGGAGCAGATTTGAGTGCTTCTACAAGCACAAGTTCAGCAAGTGAAAGAGGAACTAGATTCAGAATTCTGAATGAAATTTATGAGCAAGAAGAAGGTATGAACTCTTTATTTGCATTGTATTTTCATGTAGAGGATCCTATTCATTTTGAAGAAGCTGTAAAAGAAAATAAATGGATAGATGTTATGGATGAAGAGATAAATGCAATAGAGAAGAACAAAACATGGGAATTAGTTGATCTCCCAAAAGGTAAAGAAGTAATTGGATTAAAATGGGTTTATAAAACCAAAAGAAATGTTGAAGGTAAGATTTAAAGGCACAAGGCCAAACTTGTTGTCAAAGGCTACAAGCAGCAACAAGGAAGAGACTATGAGGAAAATTTTGCACCAGTAGCAAGAATGGAAACAGTAAGAGCAGTGTTGTCCATTGTAGCATAACACAAGTGGAAATTTTACCAATTGGATTTGAAATCAGCATTCCTAAATGGAGTATTGATAGAAGAGGTTTATGTTGAACAACCTCTAGGCTATGAAAAACAAGGCCAAGAGCAGAAAGTATGCAAATTTAAGAAAGATATGTATGGGTTTAAACAAGCACCAAGAGCATGGTACACTAGGATAGATGCCTATCTACTAGAAAATGGGTTTGAAAAATGTGAAGTAGAACCCACAATATACATCAAAGAAAAATATGGTAAGATGCTCATTATTTTCTTATATGTAGATGATGTTATATTCATAGGTAATGATGCTTACCTTATTCATAATTTTAAAATAGACATGAAAGAATAATTTGAGATGAATCATATGCGATTGCTGAGATACTTCTTAGGAATAGAAGTAGAGAAAAATGAAAATAAGATTTGTATTTCTCAAGCTAAATATGTGAAAGAAATTTTGGAAAGATTTAACATGCAAGATTGCAAAGCAGCAATTACTCCTACAGTGATGGGATCGAAACTGAGTATAGAAGATAACAACAAGGATTTTGATCCAAGTTTATATAAGAGCATAGTTGGCAGCCTTATGTATTTGACTGCAACTAGGCCAGATATTATGCATGATGTAAGTTTAATTTCCAGATTTATGGAAAGGCCAAAGGAAGCACATTGGCAAGTAGCAAAAATAATTCTGAGGTATGTGAAAGGAACAAAGAGGTATGGTATTTTATACACCTCTTCAGAAAATTTTGACTTGATTAGATATACTGACAGTGATTGGGCTGGAAGTATAGATGATAGGAAAATCACCTCTGGCTATGTTTTCCATATGGGATCATGAGCCATTTCATGGGCTTCTAAGAAACAACCAATTTTGGCATTATCAATAGCAAATGCAGAGCATGTGGCAGCTACAATAGCAGCATGTCAAGCAGTATGGATGAGGAGAATGTTGAGAAGTTTATGTCATGAACAGGTAAAAGGCACAACATTTTATTGTGATAATAGCTCAACAATAGCTTTATCCAAGAATTCAGTGTTTTATAAGAGGACAAAACACATTGGTGCAAAGTATCACTACATCAGAGAGTTAGTAAACAATGGAGAAATTGTTTTAAAGTACTGCAGAACAGAAGAGAAGTTTGTTGATATTCTAACAAAACCTTTGGGGCAGAAAAGTTTTAATTTTCTTAGGAAATGCCTAGGAATGTATGAAAATAGAAGTTCTTTTTAAGGGGGAGTGTTGGAGATAACCCCAACTGCAACCTAAGTAGAAGGAAAACAAAATTCAATTCTGATGTGAATTTTTGAAGGACATGTGCAAAAATTTCTTGGTTGAGTTTGCACTCCACCGTGCATTCATTTCTTGTGTTCAAAAACCCTACAAACACAATTTTCTATTCAAAGGTCGTAGCCCTCTCCTGAATTGTAAATTGTGGGTTAAATCACCCAATCCCGCGCACTTAAACTCTACACCTACCCTCCATAAACACCATACACCAACCATTTAATTTTATGCACTTTGTTTTAAGTTTGAATGCTCCCACGTCACTTCATGTGGAGCCCACCGGTCCACGTCTCCATCTCTGCAACCAATGACGCTCCGTTCGCAAAGGCCCGAAGCCTCCTCACCACACCGTGAACCTGTGCGATAAGCAGTCCCCACCCCCGTGGCAAGTCACAACCCATCAGCCAATCAGAGGCATATTGCATAGATTATTGTCGATGTCAACCCCTCTCCAAAATGGTGTGATAAGGAGGACCCACCATTGCCACATCACCAAGCCTCCGACCAATAGCACTATTTCACACAACTCCGGTGTACAGTCAGCTGGCGAGTTAATCGATGTGATAACCTGTCACATGGCTTGTTAAAACATTTTTGTATAATGTTTGAAATCCGTGTAAAATGATTTTATAAGGTTTAAATACCTTGGTCTAATGTTTTATTTGTTTAATATGCCATGACATGTTTTAAACTTAGGATAAAATGATTTATAATACATATTTTAAACATTCAACGTTTATAATATATATGCTTATGTAATGCAGTGAATTAGGTGTGAGAGATAGTTGAGACTATGTAATAGACAGAGAGAGGCTGTGTAATAGACTGTGTAAGTGTGTACCCTGAGAGCATCAACAGAAAACTATGTGCGAATGAGAAAAGGCAGTGTATGACGAGAACAGAGAAATTAAATTTTGTAAACTAGAATAGAAGCTCTGAAAGGAGAAAGTTTTTATTTTGTAACAGTTTAGATTTTTTAATGAAATAGAGTTTTACTCCATCTCTGTGGGCACATTGCTTTCATTTTTATCTCTGTGTTAGGAGAGGAATTTTGTTTCCTCTATGTTGTTCAGGAATAATCAGAAATTCCAACACTCAAGTGCATTACTTGGAGCATTACAATAACCAATACAGTCAGAAAACACGTTTTTTTTTGCAAGAAATAGAAGTCAATGCCATCATGCAAGATAAAAAATGTGGGAAAATAACTACTGAATTTGTCAAAGAAAATCGACTCAAAGCATGAATGAATTAACTTGAATAAAAAATATAGGGAATTGGTAATAATTTCTGAGTCTAGCACATCTTGCAGCAGTTCTTTCCAGGTTGGAAAGAGTGGTTGGAGGTCTCTAATTTTCTCAAGAGCAACGTCTGCATCTGTTTCCACAAACAACACAACTTCTCCCATGCACTGAACCAGGAGCTTATCGGTGGGCTCGTCTCTCATGCTTCTGGGTAAGTGTAGTATAACACTAAAACCTCGTCTGATCCTTCTCTGATAACTTTAGCGGGATCCTCACCCTTTGTTGGAACAGGGTCCCCTACAAAGCTGTGAATCTAGTCCATTTTGTATATTTTTTATTCTATTTAGTCTAACGTAGGGGTTTTGGGGTGGGTCAAAGCCGCTAATGCATTGTAAATGGGCCAAGCATAGACCAGTGTAGGCTAAAGTACTATAAGTAGTTGAACCTTTTTTGAGTTGTAAGGCAGAGAATGAATTAAGACTGGCGTGAATCATGAATTAGTAGATCTATTTTGGGTTATTGGGGAAAGTACTCCTGCTGGCTGTATGTGCGAAGATTCTCATTCCTGCTATGTGTAGACCCTACTGCTGGGTGCGCAGGTTGGGTTTTGGGTATTGTAAAAGGATCTAAAGGATTAATGAAAGCAGAAGGTTGTTAGAATATCTGAATCTGTTAATGAGACTCTATGATATATGTTATGTTATGCATGGTTCTATTTGGAGCTCTGAAAGTAACTGTGTTATTTTCTTATGTTGCGTTGACATTTGATCTGAAACTGTCTATTATACTTTATGCAAGAATAGCTGTGATAGTTGCTTTATTGTCCTGTATCTATTGTTTATTGTGATTTTAAGTAGTATTGCGCACGTGGATGCGAAGGGACTGATAGATCTGGGTTCCGTGAAATACGATCTGATATTTGTGATGTCAAACGCAACTCTAACTGACTTACCTACCCTCTCCCACGGTGTGGAAACCTGGTTCCAGCACCCTCCCATACTGCTTCAGGTGAGACTTTGGCCTGCGCAAGAAGGTCACTGCCGAAAGGGCCAGTAGTATAGGGATTTGTTGGAAAACCTTAACCTCTGAACCTAGGTCAGGACCCCTCGAGCCAACAAATGGTTCCGTTGCCAGGACCAGGAGAATTTTGAGAGAGAGATCAGGTAATGCCAAGGCCATACTAGAAACCTAAAAGAAAATAAATCAATGAATGGTTCAAACAGCAACTTCAGGAATTCGCAGTAAAAGAAAACCGCAATAAGATGTTGACCACCAAAGAGTGGAAAAATAAGTATATTTTCACGGAGATCTACGAGTTCTTCTTTGTAACCATTGCGATCAAGCTCCAGGAGTGGCTCGCAAGGTTTATCAAATTCCAGAAGTGTTGGAACGACGAGCGGGTCACATAATGGACCCCAGAATTGATCCAGTAGTTAGAAGAGACTGATAACACCATCACTCGCATGGTGGACCACTGGGTGGATAGCATGCTAGGAGGGTTCGTGACAGAATTTTCCATCAATCAGTTTGTCTCCTACTCTGAAGCAGAGCGAAGATTCTTCAAAGGATTCCAAAATAAGTTTCTAAAGACCTTACTATTGCTAATTAATATATTACTGTGCGAAAAAAGTATTCTTTGTAGCCACACCGAATGAATGACCGCTGATCTGGACGACAGTATGACACAAAGTGGAAAATACTATCGGACCAACCAAGAAGGAGGTAGATCTATCTACAACCTAGTAAGAGAAGTTGTTGCGCAGAGTCTGCCAGCCACACCACTTTCAAACTAGCGTAGGGGTAAGAATTCACCTACACCTCCACCACCACCGAAACACGACATGGCTGCGCACATGAAGTTGCCTACCTTTAAGGGTATGGGAGATGAAGACATGGATCAGTTCTGTTTTGTAGCAGAATCGGTATCGACTGCGCAGAACGTAGCTAGTGATGTAGTGAAGAGGGAACATCTATCCCTTGCCTTCGAAGGAAGATATTTGGACTGGTACGTGGGATACATTGGCTAGCATGCAAACACAACCATTGAAGAGATTAAGAATGCCTTGAAGCAATAATTCAGGAAGCCTAAGTCCTACTCTCAAATAGTGGTTGATCTAAAGGATTTCAAGCAAGGGCCTTCTGAGTCGGTGTGGGAGGCCGATCAACGATTGAAGAAGGTGATCAAGGAAGGAGGATTCTAGCATGATGATAGACAACACACAAAATGGTTCATTGCTATGCTGCTACCTCACCTGCACATACCAATAGGTCACCAAACTTTTGAATCGTAGGAAAAAGCCCTGGAAGTTGATACGAAGTTGGAATTTGCACCCAGAGATGATACTCAGCTGGGCGTCCAGTGGATCCAAGGACAACTGGAGGTGATGCACATGGAGATCCAAAATCTGCGAAAGGAGAGAGGAGCAGAGGCTAGCCCTGAAAGATGGTGAATACGATGCAGGACGAATGGTCACACCAAGGATAACTACCCTCTGTTAGCCGACTATATGCAGGCCAGGGGACCTAGTCTGTTATGCCCTAGGGAAGTTGCAGGGTCAAGTGGGTCGGTGCTATGGTGCGATGATTGTCACGTGGTGGGGCTGCACGACACAAACCACTGTACCCGCCTTGCTGTGTATGTCCCAGAAGTAAAGCAGTAATGGTGTAGGTTCGATAGGTCAGTAGGACATGATGAACAGAACTGTCAGACGTATGATCGGATGATCTATTGAGGGAACCTCTATAGGGTATAGTCAGATCCATCCTCACCAAGATCTCTCTCGAGCGTAGGGGAGGCGGAAGAGGTGGAAGCGCAGGTCAGGGACGAGGGCAACTAATCTGTTATAACTGCGGAGAAGTAGGACACTTCTCCAGGGACTGTCCAAACCCTACAAGGAAGTATTGTCGGTATTGCAGACAGCTGGACCATGCGATTGAAGACTACCCCATCTTGATAGAAAAGATGTCGGAGAAGCAGCAGACACCTACGCAGAATGTACAGAGGGTAAAGTCTGAACCATGAGACAAAGATCCAAGTGTGAATGTCGTAACACACAGTAGGATGGCCATCGGGGGTCCTGGGGATAGACTGCGACCGAGCCTCTGATCCGGAAAACAGTTATCAAACAGGAAGGTTTGAATCTAAAAAAGGAGAAAGAAACATTTGTCGCAGCTCACAAAGACTTTGTTGAGGCAGAGGCATCTACTTTGCAGCCGCCTGAAGACCTCAAGGCAGATGAGGAGTTCAAACCCTTTTTACATGCAAGTATGAAGTTGTTGTGAAACCCAAAGGCTGTGGAAAATATTTAGGCATTAATAGATAGTTGCGCAGCATGACCTAGCCTCCCTCCGGAGGTCAAGGACATACACAAACTCTATAGATATAAGAAACACACTAGTAGGGAGATGCGGCTGACTGCGCAGATTGTTGATTATGAGATGGGTCATGTTATTTTGGACCTAGGGTCAAATGCAAATGTATTACCTAAACAGACTTGGCAACGAAGGGGAGAACCTAAGTTGGAATGGTCCACTATCCAGCTGCATATGGCCAATCAACAAAAGATCATACCCTTGGGGATACTATCGAGGATTGTGGTGGATATCGCAGGGGTCAAGGTCCGAGCTAATTTTGAAGTAATTCAGATTGAAGAAGATGTAGACCCCTACCCTACGCTCCTAGGCTTGGATTGAGCCATCGATATGGGGGGAATCATTAACCTAAAGAAGAGAAGCATGGTATTCAAAAATAACGGTACAAGGGTAATAGTACCATTAGATCCTGTCGATGGCGAACGTTACACAGAACCAGTGCGCAACGAAGAGGATGTGGATCACATCTATAAGTTGACTGTGCAAGATGAAGATTGGATCAACCCCATGGCAGAGGGAGTAATATGCTGGGAAAAGGACAGTGAATTTTTCTCTGACTCTTATGAGGAGATAGAGAATTGGAAAAACTGGTTACATGATGTCTCTACACTGTGATGTCTTCAGATCACAAAGAAATTCTGCTGCATCTCCTCATAGGTAAGAGATCTACCTTACTTTGATGGTTCTAGTAATGTTAGGGACTTTTTGTGAGCATTTGAAGCCGAGGTTCCCAAAGAATGAAGGTTATGGGCCTTTAAGTTGGCCATGCATGGGTCACCTGCGTAATGGTGGGAAACGCATGAGGAGGCATTCTAGGATTGGGAGGAGTATCGGGATATGATGATCCTACGATTTGAGGCCCCAGTCGACGTACGAATCAAAACGTTCCTTGGGCCTGAAGACCCGCGTGACTATCTATTCGCTTGGATAGAACAATGGTGCAATAGGATTGCCCAAGAGTGGGTTCATATGCTTATTCATGCCCTGGGACCCCTTCCCAGTGCATGGTACTTAGATGCAGAGCTCCATCAGTGCCCCTGCCACTCGGAGACTTTGAAGGATGAATTCCTGGGAACATTTGGGTTAGTAGGTGGGACAGGGGTACTTGATGCAACTCTGCGGGACATTAACACTGTAGCATGGGGTGAATCACACCTGTATGTCGCACTCGAAGTGCCCACTTGGGAACCGTGGGTACCAAGCATTATCACATACTGCAGCCTAGCCCCAAAATAAGGTAAGGATGATCCACAAGAAATTTCTGACTCAGAATTGGACGAGGTGCGCATAGTTACTAGACCACTTGGGCTGCAAACGGGTAGCATTGAGGCACACGCCACGTTGGCTAAGATTGGGGATACGAATATCATATATTCGGCAACTCCTACAATAAGGGGAAAACTGCATTCACTTCTCAGCCAGGTAGGTTATTACAGAAAGTTCATTCGAAGGTATGCATTAATCATAGCACCTCTAAAAGACTTGCTTACGAAGGCAGCCCAATTATGTTGGAATGACACATGTCGGGCAAACATATCTTTGGTTTTGAAGTACTTCGAGATTAATCTTGTGTTAGGGGAAGATGTGTAGGAGGCGCAGGTGTTTAACCCAAGCATAGCAGGTATGCCAAGCACATAGGAGGTGTGAAAACTAGTCGTTGGCACAATAACATCTGGTAAAGAGAAAAATTTACCGTTAAAAGGAGTGGACTACCATAAAAAGCATGTCATCAGAGAATGCTTGAAGCCTTGGGCTGCCGCAACCCTCCAGCTCTCACAAAATGTTGTTGTTGTTGTTAAGCGACTAAACCAGACACTGGAGAGTGTCACTACTATGACAGAAGGACTGACATCATAGAAGCTCGTAGATATTGCGCATAGCGCTACTGCTCAAAGTCAAGAAGTGTTGCCTCCGCTGGTCGCAGCCATCACTGCACTGCGCGCACAGGTGGAGACTCCACCACCACAATGACTCGGGATGAGTCAGAAGATTGTGTTGGGGGACTGTTGGAACAAGGTCTCCTACAAAGCTGCGAATCTGGTCCATTTTGTATATTTTTTATTATATTTAGTCTAATACAGGGGTTTTTGGGTGGCAAAAGCCCCTAATGCATTGTAAGTGGGTCAAGGGTGGACCAAGAGTTCGCAAACTATGGTTTGCAGACCATTGGATGCGTAGGCTAAAGTAGTATAAGTAGTTGAACCTTTTTTGAGTTGTAAGGCAGAGAATAAATTAAGACTGGTGAAAATCATGAATTAGTAGATCTGTTTTGGGTTATTGGGGAAATAAATCCTGCTGGCTATGTGCGCGGAGATCCTCAGTCCTACTGTGTGTGGACCCTGCTGCTGTGTGCGCAGGTTGGGTTTTTGGTATTGTAAAAGGATCTAAAGGATTAATGAAAGCAGAAGGTTGTTGGAATATCTGAATCTGTTAATGCGACTCTATGATATCTGTTATGTTATGCATGGCTCTATGTGGAGCTCCAAAAGTAACTGTGTTATTTTCTTATGTTGCATTGACATTTGATCTGAAACTGTCTGTTATACTTTATGCAAGAATAGTTGCGATAATTACATTATTGTCCTGTATTTGTTTTTTACTGTGATTATAAGTAATATTGCGCACGTGGATGTGAAGAGACTGATAGATCTGGGTTCTATGAGATACGATCTGATATTTGTGAAGTCAAACGCAGCTCTTCCTGACTTACCTACCCTCTCCCAAGGTGCGGAAACCTAATTCCAGCACCCTCCCATACTGCTTCGAGTTATACTTTGGCCTGCGCAAGCAGGTCACTACCAAAAGGGCTAGTATTATAGGGGTTTGTTGGCAAACCTTAACCTCTGAACCTGTGTCAGGACCCCTCGAGCCAACAAATGGTTTCGTTGCAAGAAATAGCAGTCAACGCCATCATGCAAGATAACAAATGTGGGCGAATACCAATTGAATTTGTCAAATAAAATTGACTCAAAGCATGAATGAATTAACCTGAATGAAAAATATAGGGGAATTGGTAATAATTTCTGAGTCTAGCACATCTTGCAGCAGTTCTTACCAGGATGGAAAGAGCGGTTGGAGGTCTCTGATTTTCTCAAGAGCAACATCTGCATTTGTTTCCACAAACAACACAACTTCTCCCGTGCACTCAACCAGGAGCTTATCGGTGGGCACGTCTCACACGCTTCCTAGTAAGGGTAGTATAACACTAAAACCTCGTCCAATCCTTCTCTGATAACTTTGGCGGGATCCTCACCCTTCATCAATGGGGTTAACTGATATAATTAAAAGACGAGAATGTGAAAGCTCAAATTTCCTTAATCATCGAGTTCCAACCAAACCTTGTATAATGGGCCAAAATTTGAGCTTGGCCCCTCCTTTTATTTCGCCATTAAATTGGTATTTATCAATATCATTAACGAATTTAAATTTAACTTTCTTCTTTTGTATTTTTCCTTTTGCTTTTTGCCGAGAAACATTGATTGCCACATTAAACTTGATAAAAATATTGCATGTGCTACTTACAACGTATAGCCTCCACAAGATTGAAAGTGCCACGTGTTAAAAAATTAGTAGAGGAAGGAGGACAAAAATCAAAAGATCTCATTGGCTGAATCTGCCCAGCCAAACTCATCATAGGAACACCTTTGGTGTAATTATTAAAAAATTAAATAAAGTTCATAGCTAAAGAATTAATAAAATTTCATAATAAAATAAAAATTTAACAAAGGTTCATATCAAACAATTAATATAACTTCATACACCATTAATAAATTTAATTAAGGTTCATATCTAAATTAACAAGCTTCATGCACCATTAAAAAATTAATTAAGGTTCATATCTATTTACTAAATAGGTCAATAAATTTATATATTTTAGGTTTATCTATTTAGTATTTATCAAATTTAAATATGACGATTTAATACTAGATTTAAATGAACTCACACTTTTAACATAAATCAATGAAGTTTAAAAATTAAATTTTATGACCAAGGAAATATTAATATTAATATTAATTTGACTATCTAAATATTACCTTTACTAAAATTATAATGAAGACATTAGTGTAAAGTAGATATATGATATATGCAATTATGTTAATTGTAGATGAATCCATATGTAGTGTAAAACTTTAGAGGCAAAAAAGTATTCATAATTTTAACAACTATATATGGATCCAGAGACCCCTTTCTCTCTAAATTTAGAGAGCTCTAGTGAAATGTAACACTTTGATATCAAAATTGCAATTTTCCATTTATGGAGTGACACAATTAGAAATTACTAACATAAATAACTAATTCATATATTTGTTGTACTTGTTAGTTGGTCATATTTTTATTCTTGGACTATAATAGTCATTTACATTAATCGTAATTAATTTTTTCACTTATTATCTAGTCATATATTTTAATCCTAGACTAAATAAGTCATTTAAGTTAGTCGCTTTTAGTTTAGTCACTTATTATCTAGTCGAATATTTTATCCCTAAGCTAAATTAGTCATTTAAGTTAGTCACTTATTATCTAGTCATATATTTTATCCCTAAACTAAATTAGTCATTTAAATTAGTCATTTTTAGTTAGGTCACTTATAATTGCTCAAATTTAGTGTCATTTAAGTTGGTCATTTTTAGTTTGGTCACTTATAATTGCTCAAATTTAATAGTAATTCACTTGAAATAATTGCAGTGACTAACATCTTTAGTCACCTAGTCATTAATTTCATCATTTTCTACTAGTGTTGTTTTGTGTTGTAACACAAAAAGATTAGTTACACAAAAAACTTATAATTGCAGTAAAGACGTAAGCTTAATAATCACCAACTCTATGTCTTTGGGCATGCATTAGAGCCTACAAAATACTGCTTGCTTTATCTGCTTGTGTACTTTCTTAAAATGGTTGTTTTCGGGCACTAATAGAGTGATTTGGAGTAATTTTCCAACATTAATCTCTATGGAATCTTAGATCACAAAGAATAAAACCCACCTTGAAGACATCTTATATCATCTTATATTACCCTTGCACGTTGATGCTGAAGTTTTCATCCATGGAGCTATCCTCACAATCTATTTCATTTCGAAACATTAAACTCACTGAAGTATAAATGTCTCCATGATTCACAAATCTGACACGATTTTAAGAAATTAGAACAAACATTTAAATTCTATAATGTAGTGAATTCAGAGTATAAATGTCTCCATGATTCAAAAATCTGACACGATTTTAAGAAATCCGAACAAACATTGAAATTCTATAATGTGATGAATTCAACTAGTTGTGATCGATACACAATCAATCAATTATGTAACATTCGACTTGTGCATCCTCCGTCCATCAACACATGTAATATATTTTTAACATACGCAAGAGTTAAAGTTCAATATATCACCAGCCCCTTGGTTAGTTGCAGGAGGCGGCTTGATTTCTTATACGTGGATTTAATTAACAGGAAAAAGAGATAACTTATTTGAAGTTAAAATTACTAGAACAATCGACTATGATGTTGGAATTTGTTGCGTACCTTTGAGAGGAATATATCCTTTTTCGATGAGCGGAGGAATGGAAAAGTAGGCCATGAAACCGAACGCACTAGTCGGATAACAGACAATTCTCGGAACACAACGTTATCCAAGTTCATGAAAGGCTTTATGTTTCCCTGTAGCAGAAATGGAAATAATAGGGCATGGGGGGGGCACTTATCAACTGAAACTAGTTGCGGTGTTTCCATGTGTTCATTCATTTGTCACTAAAGAGAAGAGAGAAGAATCTGAATTCTTGAAGAATAGCAGATATGTAGAAATATTTATGGAGATTTTTTATAACATTAATCAATCCCTCATTATAGTTGCATGTCTGTAGATAGAAACACAAAAAGTAATGCTTACTGTCTATGTGAACCCTTCAATTGTGTAAAAATTAATGTCGTCCTCCTCTCATATGTTTTGGTTACTAAATCAAATTGCATATTTTCATATAATGTACTATCTAAGAATCTTAGATAGTGAATGTTTGAAGTTCGCAGTCTGAGAAGCTACCGTACCCACTAGATAGTGAATGTTTGGAATTAGGTCACAGGTTGAGAAGCTACCGGAGCCACTAGCTTGAGATGGTGTGATCAAATTCACTGTTTGGTTTGGAAATGGAAGAGCCTAAAAAACAAATCAAGAACATTTGGATCCAATGTCAAGTATTATATTTGAGAGCTACTTGCAACATAATAGATCAAAACTACAAGCATATAAGTATATTTCTGATCACATGATTAGGGGGATGTATCTCTTCCTCGAAAATGAAATAATTTTGCTTTTTGCAAGACTCTTTTGGTTTTCCACATTGTTGTCGCAACTGAAATTTCTATTCTTGGAAATCACTTCACTTTTAAACTAAAATCATTTGGAAGTTAGAGTGTTGGTGTACATGCACATAGTTAGCTTTAATTAACTTTAATTCAACTCTATTTATTACATGTGAAGAGCACTTGTTTTTAGCTAGTTAACTCCAGTGCTTACATGTGGTGTGCACTTGGATTTAGTTAGTTAATTCTAGTGCTTGCATGTGGTGCATATGCACATTAACAGAACATAAAGCACACTTAGCTTAAGTTAGACTTAATTATCAATATTTGTTACATGTATAACTAAGCTTAACTTAATTGCTTTTATGTATTGAATAATATTGATGAATCAAATTCATTCTCAATTCCAATTTTTCTTTTTCAATTCTCGCAATTTTGTGCAATTATTCTTTAAATAGATCCATAATTTTTCTCTAATAATTTTACATGGTATCAGAGCTACTGGGGTTTGGAGAATGTACATGAACAATATTTTGTAGGTTTGAAGAGCAAAGAATTGGAAATTGTTCGATGATTTGATTTGTAGATGAAAATATTAAAGAACTGTCACAATTGTTGCTACAACTACAAGTTGAAAGAATGGAGTTCTCATATTCGGCTATTCTTACTCTGTATAACTACTTTCAATGGAAGCCATATATTTTTCTTCACCTCAGAGGGAAAGAGTTGTATCGGATAGTTATGAATACAGAAGTTGAACCCAATTTTGTCATTGAAAAATCCAAATATTGCAACAAGATGGACAAGGCTTTTGCTCTTTTATTGTTTTCGATATCTCTAGCATTGCATTTCCATGTGGACATATGCAGCACTCTGAATGAGGTTTGGACAACCTTGGAGAACTTATTTGGAAAGCAATATGAGATGCGAGCTCATATTCTAAAAAATGAGCTAAATTCCTTAGATCCAAATATCTTTGAGAGCATTCAAGATTTCTTTACGAAATTTAAATCATTGCTTTCACAATTACATGATTGTGGGATCAACAATTCCAAACAAGAAGTTCAATTGATCCTTTCTGTTTTTTCTAAATTAGGCCCAGAATATGTTGTTTTCGTCTCTACATTTCATACAGTTAGACTTGCAACTGGAGATACATGGAAAATTCTCAAACTTGATGCATTTATTGAGTCTCTCATTCATTAGCAGGATAAGCTCATCAAAACAGGTTCATTAAAGTCTCCAAATGCACATGCACTTGCCATGCATGAGAAAGGAAATTCCAACTCAAAACCAAATCAATAATCCAAAGGAAAAGGAAATGCAAGAGATCCTGATCCACGAAAGGGAGGAAATCTGAAACCTCCTGATGATTCTTCTAGCTCAAAGGGTAAGAAGGGAAAGAAAGGAAACTCCAAGTGTCCTTATTGTAGTAGAGGTTATCATCCTGAATCCTCTTGCATCCAGAAGAATATTGATCTTATGGCAAAGACTCTTCAACAAAATAATCTTGGTCATCACGTTTTAGAAAGTGCCAAGAAGAATACGGAGGAAAAACCATCAAGAACAAGGGGTAATGGTCATGCTTTTATTTCTCTTCATTCTACACTGGAAGAATGGATCATCGACTTAGGGGTTTCACATCATATGGCTTCTTCAAAGGAATCATTTTCTTCTCTTCATGCATACTCGGGACCTCCTATTCTCATGGGGGACAATTCTACAGTTGAAGCAACTAGACAAGGAAGAGTGTAATTCAAAGATGAAAGTTTTGAGAATGTCTTACATATTCCAAGGCTTTCTGTGACTCTTCTTTCAGTGTATCAGATGACACACACAGGCACCGGAAGGAAAGTGGAATTTTCCCTGAATTTCGTGAGCATTTATGACATGAAAACCAACTTGAAGGTTGCATTTGGCAAGGTAAATGATCAATCTCGTCTATATGCATTTTCTGATTTTGTTCCTCAATCAGATTCTACTTTTCTACGTACGCATGCAAATGAAGAAAGTAGTATTGGAACAAGAGATTTGGGCACTTTAATTTCATATAAAAATAACTACTTAGCAAGCAAGGGATGGTTAAAGGATTTCCAACCACTGAATTTTCAAATGGTGTTTGTAATGGATGTGTTCTTAGAAAGCATCCACAAGACAAATTCCAAAAGGCACAGGCATGGAGAGCCTCTTCACCTTTGGAGCTATTACACAGTGATCTCATGGGTCCATTTCCAGTACTTTTAATGAGACAATAAATATATATGTTGTCTTTTATAGATGATTATACGAGATTCACTTTCATTTACTTCTTGAAACTCAAGTCCGAAGTTTTTCAACATCTAAATATTTTCAAAGTGCATGCGGAAAATCAGTCAGGAAAACGCATCAAGATACTCCGCACAGATAATGAGACGAAATATGTCAACAAATATATCAAAAATATTTGTAATGAAGCCGACATAGAGTTGCAACATACAGTTCCTTACACTCCACAACAAAATGGGGTGGCCGAAAGGAAGATTTGATCTTTGAAAGATATGACCAATTGCATGTTGCATGCAAAATCTCTTTCTTCAAATTTGTGGGTTGAAGCTATCAATTGTGCCTCATAGATCCAAAATAGATCTACTCATAATTTTTTTACTAGAAAAACACCTTTTTAGGCTTCGACTGGCATGCAACCTAAATTTAGTCATTTCCACATTTTCGAATCTTGAGCATGGGCCCACATTCCTATAGAGAAGAGAAAGGTTTGGGAGCCTCAAAGTAAAGCATGCATGTTTGTTGGATATTCTAATGAAGTCAAAGGGTATAAGTTGCTTGATATCAACATGGAAGAGCTCTTTATTGAAAGGAGTGTAAAGTTTGATGAAGATATTTTTCATGCACCAGAAGTTGAACTTGTTACCAAGTTTCTCTCACCACTCATTGATGAGTATGGTTATGATACTTCAAATCAGAATTCTGATGAAGATGAGCCTTTTCCTGTGAAAGCTATTGGATCACCAGTTTTTGAACATCGAGATCATACGTCCTCATGTATTTTGGAAGAGTCTTGACCACCTTCAACACAAAAATGGCATAGCATGAGTGATCTCCTTGATGATCCTGCCTCTATACCTCAGTTTGAGGAAAATCCAAAATCACTCTTATCTATGGAGACATTCATGCTCATGCATGATTATATGATGCATGCATCTGATCCATAGACTTATGCAGAAGTAGCTGGGCATCCTAAATGGGAAGTATCAATGAATGAAGAATACAACTCTCTCATTGAGAACCATACTTTGTATTTCGTTCTACTACCTTCCAATCGTAAACTTGTGAGGTGCAAGTGGGTTTACCGAACCAAGAAATAAGAATATGGCCAAGTTAGTTGATATAAGACACAATTGGTAGCAAAAGGTTTTCAACAGGTACATTGTGTTGACTATGATGAGAATTTTTCTCTAGTGGAAAAATGGATTCCTTTTGCCTAACTCTCTCCATTGTAGCAGCAAGAAAATGGGAGATGCATCATATGGATGTGAAGGATGTATTTATTCACAGCAATCTCGAGGAGGAAATATACATGGAGCAACCACAAGGATACATGCAAAATTCATCTCTAGTATGCAAACTAAAGAAGTCTCTTTATGACCTCAAGTAGGCACCTAGAGCATGGTATGCAAAGATGGATTCCTATTTGTTATCTCAAAATTTTGTATGTTGCAAATCTGATTCCAATGTTTATTTTTTGAAGAAAATTGAATCCTTGTAGATCATAGTACTCTACATAGATGATCTTTTGATAACAAGTAGTTCAGTTTCCGCCATTGCTGAGATTAAAACTGCATTGCATAAACGGTTTTCTATGACAGATATGGGCTTGCTAAATTTCTTCCTTGGACTAGAGATCAATCAGAGTGGTTCTAGGATTACCATTTCTTAACCAAAGTATACCAGAGATCTTTTGGCACGAGTTCACGTGAGTGACTACAAGCCAGTAGTCATATCTTTCTTACCAAGGATAAAGCTTGAGAATGGCAAAGACACTCTATTGGTTGATTGCACATTGTATCATCACCTTGTGGGAAGTATTCTTTATCTCACTCACTCCTGTCCTGATCTCTCATATGTCGTAGGAGCAGTTTCCAGATACATGTAGGAGCCACATGAGTTACATTGGAAAGCTTCAAAGTGCATCCTTAAATATGTCCAAGAAACAATCACCTATGGGATTGATTATGCAATAAATTGTTCTTTGGATATCATTGGGTTCACAGATTTAAACTGGGCTAGCAACAACATTGATCACAAGTCCACCTCCAGTTATGTACTTAGTTTGGTATCTAGCCAAATTTGTTGGTTAAGAAAGAAGCAGGTTGGCATTGCTTTATCATCGGCAAAGGCTGAGCACATAGGAGTAGTGAATGCTACTATTCAGGCCATTTGGATACAACATTTCCTATCTGAGCTTGGGATCAGTTTCCATCGTCCAACTGTTATCTGGTGTAATAATCAAAGTATGCTAAAGTTTTGCAGAGATCGATTGTAGCAACAGTGGAACAAACACATCGAGATCCACATGCACTTCATTAGAGAACTAATTCATGATGGGATCATCGATCTTCAGTACGATCCTAGTTGAGAGAAGATTTTTGATATCTTCACCAAGACTTTCACTGAGCAGAATTTTCGATTTCTGCAAAATCGTCTCGGGTTGAAGGACACGACTGCCTAGAAATTGTCTTTTATCTACTTTTTGCATTATAGTTTGAGGGGGGGTTTTCTTCCCAATGGGTCTTCCCTCTTTCCTCCTTTCATCCATTGTATATGGGTACCTAAAATGGCCTTACCGCTGGGCCTCATTCATTTTTCATCACACTCACCTAAGTTATGCTTAAGGGGCGGTGTTGGTGTACGTGCACATAGTTAGCCTTAATTAGCTTTATTTTAGCTCTAGTTATTGCATGCGATGTGCACTTGTCTTTAGCTAGTTAACTCAAGTGCTTACATGTGGTGTGCACTTGGCTTTAGTTAGCTAACTCTAGTGCTTGCATGTGGTGGATTTGCACATTAACAAAACATAAAGCACACTTAGCTTCAGTTAGCCTTAATTATCCATAGTTATTGCATGCAGAACTAAGCTTAACCTAGTTTCTTCTATGTATTGATTCTCAAACTAATATTGATAAATCAAATTCATTCTCAATTTCAAATTTTCTTCAGCTAGATCCATATTTTTGCTCTAATAATTTTACATAGAGTGAAGGAAAAACAAAATGACAATCATCCATAGAAAAACCTCCTTAATCTTTGTGTTATCTGAGCCGAAGATAAATAATCTTTCATTAGCATAGTGGAACTTTACAATACAATGAGAGATATAAAAAATAAAAAAATACAATGCTTTTTCATTTCCTTTAAAACTAGATTCAATGCATTAAAAGTGTGATTGCAGAAAATTAGTTTAGCTAGTAAATTGATTGGTTAAATGTTTGTATTTTTAATCGTGCAAACTTATCATAAGTCAATAAAATTGTCAAATTATTAGCGGGGATATTTATTATTGGTTGTTATCTGTTAATGTTTTCATTATTAAAAAAATAACCACCCTATTTAGAATTAACCAATAGGTGGTCCTTAGAGGATGGCTTTCACTGCTATCAGATGCCTTTCTTACCTATTTCCTTGAGAAAATCAAACTCTTAGCCAAATAAAATAATTTTTAATTCATAGTCCAAATTAAGTTAAATATTTATGTTATATGTTTATATTATAAATAAAAAGGTATGAATATAATTATTTTAATTGATTATATATGTAAAATGTTAATTTTTATTTTGATATATTTTTTATAATAATAAAGGATAATATTTTTGTTATATAATAAAATGCACACTATATATGAGATTGTGTATATCTCATAAATATAAAATTAATGTTCGTTTTAAAAAACTAAAAACGATCACTTATAATTAAGTTATTTATTAAATATTACATATTCAGTGAAACAAGTAGCTATTTCTCGTAATAAAGTACAAATAATTTAAATATATATCAAGGTTTTCCGGAAGGAAAGTAAAGATTTAAAGAAAACTGTTTAAGTTTGGTTTAGAGAATTTTTTTTTGGATTTAAAAATATGTTAAGAGTGAGAGGCATCTCACAAGAGTGAAATCTTACTTTGTAGGAATTACTAACAAGTAATTCTAGATAATGTGACATAGTTTTTTTTTAATAACAGTAATAAGTCAACTTAGATTTGTAGATAACAACTAATATAACTATCTCAAACTAATTTGATAACTAAATTATCATAAAATTTTCATATATATATATATATGAAAATTTTATTAATTAAAAAAATAAATATTAAATTGGTAATTTATTCCAACTATTCTGACATAATGGCTGATGTCAATTAAAGAAACAGTCACATTAAGATCTTCACATGCGATATCAAAGATAGAAAAATCCACATTCTTCCCGTTGCATGTAATTTAGCAAATGAGCACGGCATCTTCTCCGGACTTGAGATCATGAAGTGCTGGTATAGGTGACTGTGGCAGACTTGACGTAGAACAAAGAACATTTGCATATTCCACGGACGTGACAGCGTTATGCGCTGGAATTATGTGTAGTGCTGGCAGTTTTAACAGACAGTAACGTACAGTAGAAGATGAATTTCCAGGTGCATTTATGGGCCAAGAGACTAAAAATTATTTGTTTCTTGGAGTGCATGGGCCTGTCTTCACAGCATCTTCCACCGACTTATGTACTAGAATTAGGTGTGATGATTACAACAGCCGGGATTTTCGTTGCAAATTACGGTGCCGTTTGTAACTAGAACACTAAAGGTTTATTTTATAGTTATTATTATTTATTAGCATAATTATATTAAGAGCATGAGTAGGTCTAATGATTAAGAGCATGTGTTTTCTCTTGAGAGTATGTATGTCTAAATCAAAATCGTTGTGTGGAGGTGTGTCTCTTGTTTCACAAACAAAAGGTTTCATACACTAATTTGGTGTGTGGCTTGGCCATGACCTTAAATTGGATTATTTATTTATTAATAAATGTGATTGATATAAGTCCATATCAAACACAAACACAACCATATTATTAATAAATATGGTTCATATATATAACGATAAATGAATATTAACCACAATAATAAAACTATCAAGTATATAAAAAAGATTTAAAATTGATATTAATTATTATATAATTATAATAATCATATAAGTAATAATTATATACGAAAGATTTAAAATTGATATTAACTATTATATAATTATAATAATTATATAAATAATAATTAAGTTTTATAATATTATGTTTAAATTATTGAGTTTTAATATTAAGGTTTTAGTATAGCATTTAGATATTGAGTTTTAGTATTAAAATTTTAATATGGATTTTAGTGTTTTTTTTAATATTAAGATTTTAGTATCCATGTTTTAATATTGGTAAAGAAAAATTAAGTATTCAGCCAAGTAAATTTCAATTAACATTGAAATCCTAACTTTTAATTTAATATTTTGTTTTCATGATCTTAATATTAAAATATAATATTATAAAACTTAGTATATTAAATTTAGTATTATAAAACTTAATATTAACCCTTAATATTATATGTTCTGTATTAAAAAAATTCAATATATTAAACTCTCATAATCTATATATTAAACTCTAATATAAACTATGATAGTAGACCATAATATTATTAATATTTATATTAAATTCTATATATTAAACATCCAATATTATAAACCTTAATATTGTAAATTTAATATTATAACACTTAACATTTTAAATCTAATATTAAACTATAACTCAATACTTTAAACCTAAATATTAAACTCAATATTATAAACTTAAATATTAAAATCCATAATATTACATCCTATATTATAAATTTTAATATTATAAACTCAATATTATAAACTATAATATGGTAGAGTTACTCTCACATTTCCCCTAATGCAAAAATAAATAAATAATACCACACAAAATTTTCATAAGCAAATGCAGAGCTTAATATAAATAGTCTTATGGTTTAAGGTTATATACAAATGTTAATCCTTGGTGATATATATATAACATCGACATAACAATTATCTCGATTCTTTAAAGTTGCGCTTAACGTTATTATATATATCATTACAATTAGCACTTAATCGGTTGCTATGGTCATTCAACTATGCTTTATAGTCACCTTCACTGAGGTTTGAAACTTCCGGACACTAATTCTTCACCCTACACTTAGCAACAACACCCTTAGGATAAAAGTAAGATCCATGGTCCTCTGGTCACCTTCACTGATCAACGGTGGAAAATTAAAGCTGAGGTTTGATGGTAACTACCTACCCTTCTCACGCCTTCCGACGCTCATTTCTCTCATTCGCTATAAGGGTTTTGCTCTGCACCCTGTTAGGGTTTCACACCTTTCACAGGGAACATTTCTCAGTCGAAAGGTTCCAAGGAGAAAGTTTCCAAGAAGATTTTTCGCTTGACTACTTCAGGTTCCTGCTGTGGAAACCATGGGATTTCTACAAGATTTTGTGCACGAGTAATCCTTATTTTTCCCCTAATACATAAATTTTAAGGGTTCCATGCCCACCCTCTAGAATTTAATGAGGTTAACTCCTACGATAGAGCTTTCCTAGTTTTCCACAGGTATCAATAGTTGGTATGAATCAATTCATTCACCCATGGTAACTCCTATATCCTTTCATTAAGAAGTTATTTTTTCTTGTAGTTGTTATTCAAGTCCTTATTGCATTAATATGACCCCCTACCTCTTCTCAATGCTATACAGATGTGAGGAGTGGGGTTACTTCTGCTAAGATTTCTCTTTTACTTGTTTCCTTAATGTCTCCGTTATTAACACTTCTATGTTTACGGCGGGGTTTATATCGTTTTAATGACTGTGTCCTCTCTCATGTTCGCAAGTACCTAAGTTGCCTACTGATATCTATTATAGTTTAAGAATCTAGAAAGCATACTAAGGGTTATCCTCACCACTTCTCCAGGTACAGTTGTGACTTCTCGCCTTTGTAGAAACAAAGTTTTTCTCCCTCTGGAAAGCTATATGTATAGTTCGAGGGTTGATACTTAAAATAACTCAATTCTTGGAACCAGTTATTCCATGAAATAATTTTTAGATTTAGTTAGCAGGATAGTCATGGAATAGCTCTTTTGGGCTCTCATAGTTATTAGTCATGTTTAAATTACACCATAATTGAGAGTAAACCTCTAAGAACAATTTTCTAAAACTTTGGCCTCTACCTGTGTCAGGTTTTTAAGCTTTATGTTTCTTTGAAAGACATATTCGTTTCTTGGACATATCTTATTTGCAAGAGACTATAATTTTCTACCATATTTGTTCTTAATGGCATAATTTCATTAATTTATGGGCTCAATTTAGAAATGGTTTCTAGTCTTCAAATTATATTTATTTTTCTAGGTTCTATACAGAATTTTTGGTATTGGAAACTCTTGTTGTGGGACAATTATATTAATCTGTATTCAAAGAAAAGACGTTGTGTTTTGACTGATCTCACTTCAACTATCTTTTCTACTGGATGATTATTTTGTCAATTATGTACAATATCTTTCATTCTTGTGTTTTTATTTCCTTAGTTCGTGTATAGCTTTAATATTGCATGTTTTGTTATATAACCACCTCAACGACAGAAGGACTATCTCCAAGTTGCTATAATGGGTTGGCCAAGAGATTAATTCCAAGCTCCTAATATATAAGAAATATTAGATGTTTTCAGCATGTGTTACTAGCCTATCTCTGAACCATCCCTCTATCTTCTTTGGTTGTTATCCTCTATGCACAGACTTAACTGGCATTGTTGTTGAGATGAAAATTCAACCAAACTGCACAGCCTTCAACGAGACTCTTCCTAGTTACTTATCAAGAAAATTTAGCATCATACAGTTAAAAAATACAACTAGTTCTTACATTCAATTTACTTTGTTAAGTATCTACCAGTAAATATTAAGAATCTATATAAGAAAATAATAATAACCAGTATATTGTAGTACTTATATGTTTCCTCAAACGATCCACCCAAGGATCATGCAACCATACCTAAATTAATGTTTTTCCTCCCAACCAATGAGATCAATATCAGTATTGCATATCCCCCTGAGCTATCTTCATGACAGGTTGTTTTCTTGTAGACAATACTACATAGAGAAATAATTCATCGACTATCTGGTCCCTACCATACTTAGCCATGAGCAATTATATTGTCCCCATAGATCTATCAGGCCAACCAACATGGAAATCTATTTTTGTATCCTTCTTTCCATTGTTCTAGCAATTATTCTCCCTTAGGTCACCTCAGGTTCCTTGTACCCTCTCGGTTTCCTTTTTCTGAGAATTTTATTTCTCAAGAAGAAGTTATCGGTGGGTAGCAACTTGACCCATAACTTTCCAAATATATTGACATGTGATAATAATTTAACATTACATTCCATTATGACTTGCTCATAATCCTTGCATAACATTAATATGTTTCATAAGTAAAATAATTATTTCCTAATTATTGTTTGACATTTACAAGGTTTTGCAAAGTATCATAGTGTCTTTAACTGCAGTAATTTAATATTTACAAGCTACCAGGGGATGTTACATCTTCCCCCCTCAAGAAAAACACCATCTCGGTGTTTTCACATTCTCATAAAAGGCTTCTGTATGCTTCCCTCATAATTTTTTCATCTTCCCGGGTAGCCTCTTTTGGGCTAAAGTGTCTCCACTGCACTTTAAGGTGGGTGACAACTCGCTTCCGTGATGTTACTTCTCTTTGATTGAGTATAAGTCGAGATTTTACCAAGAAATCGCCATTGAGTTCAACCTACAACAATCACAATCATAGAATTATCTGTTAGTTTTTTTTTATCAAACAAAAAATTCATAACACACACACACAACTATATATATATATTGCTTACAAATTGAGTTACATGTGTATCCTTCCAATTGATAACATGTCTATGATCATATATATATTTCTTTAATATAGAAACATGAAATAATCTATGTACATGTATGTGGATGGACAAGGCTAGCTAATAAGCCACAAGCCTAATTTGGGCCAAAATCTGAAAATGATCGCAAAACCAAGGGGCTAACTTGGCACACCCTCCCCAATGCAAGGTGCTTTTCTTAGGTTTCAATCATACATACACATGGGCCCCAACTTGAAATTCTTAGTAGCTTCTCTTTTTGTCAGCGCACGTTTTTTTTCTATCTCGAGAAAACTTCATATTTAGCCTTACGTTTCTCACAACTTCCTCCATTTCTTCTAACATATCAGGGCCCAGCATTAATTTTTCTTCAGGGCCACCCCAATTTCTTACATATGTGCCTATATAACACCTCAAATGGGCTCATCTTTAGGGAAGCTGATCCGGATTTATGCAGGAATGCAATAGACTAAAAATATAACCAAAAATACGTAGATGCAGCGGAAATAACACTTCATTTCATTAATATCAAAGAACTCAAATTTACTTACAGACAGAATGGAAATAAACTAGCTATGGCACTAGTAGTTACCTTTGAGAAGAGATGTGGTGGCTACAGGCCTCTCCACTGAGTTACAATGAGGCTCAAGGGCCTATTTATTATTTAGAAACAATGGAAAACCCTAAACATCCAAAACCCTAACCCTAGGAGATGCAGTGCCAAAACTATGGGCCTCGTTTGGGAAAATTGGTGTTTCAACTTCCCAGGGACGTAACTTTGGCATACGATCTCCGTTTGATGCGAACCATACCTTGTTAGAAAGATCTATCTAAGGAATACAAATTTTGAGTGAGCAACATCAATCCATGGACCGATGTTGCATGTTGCTCCCGGTTTTCCCAAAAAATGTCGTTTAGGGCCTCAAAACGGCTTCGAAAGTTCAGGACCCGAAAAACTGCTAAAAATAGTAAGTTGTGCCAAACCTGAAAAACTGAAAGAGACAATGGTGGGGCCCCAAGTGGAATAGGCGGGTGACCACCAATATCCACCTGGATCATTCCTCCCCCCTTAGGAAGAAATGGTCCCCATTGCATTAAGTTCCTCCATGAGATGAGGAAACTTCTGCTGAACTTAGTCCTTGGTGAACCACTTTCCTTGGTGCAGGAGTTGGCCAGCTTTGACAACCCGATACAGTTGGATCTTCTGTTGGCAAGTGTTCTTGATTTGCATGTCCATGATATAATATGTGGTGGCCTGTTCCATGTAGTCTGGATTTAACTCTGTTGGTGTGAGTTGTTCTGCAATGTTAAAGGTGTCCAGTAGAGGTGGGAAGTAGGGAAAAAGGCGGTCCACATTGAATACTGCATGCAAACCAAGGAATGGTGGAATACTGAGCTCGAAGGCATTGTTCCCTACAGCCTTGGTGATGGTGTATGGCTCGTATCGGAGCGGGCGAAGCTTGTAGTGGGGTCCAGTGAGGTGCTCCTTCTGCAAATGTAGCCACACAACTTGCCACACTTTTTCGCCCACCTAGAAGTTGTGTGGCACCTAATTTTTATCATGGCATTTCTTGTACTTAGCATTGGCTTTGTCCAATATGTCATGAACCTATTGGCGGATGTGCTGAATGCACTTGATGAAGCTATTTTCTTTGTCAACTTCAAACTGGACATCAGATGAATCGTCCTGAGTAGCTGAAAATGGCATGGCGATGTCAATGGGACATAGTGGCTGGAATCCCAAGCCCACCTGAAGGGGTCTGTGGCTAGTTGAGCTATGCAGAGCCTGGTTATAACTATGTTTTAGAAAGGGGAGGCTCTCATCCCATGTGCGTGGATGCTTTGAATTGTACATGCGCAGAATGTGTACAAGCATTCTATTGACGACCTCTATCTAGCCATCTGTTTGGGGATGGAAAGTTGTGGACTTGGTGAGCTTGGTGTCCATCATTGACCAGAGGCTGGCCCAAAATGTGCTGAGGAACCTGCTATCCTGATCTGATATGATAGACTGTGGGATCCCAAAGTACACCCACACTCATTCAAAGAAGAGTTTAGTAGTGGTTCTGTTGTGATATTCTTCTTGCAGGCTGCCATAATGGCCATCTTCGAGAATCTGTCGACGACCACGAAAACATAGTCATTTCCATGCTTAGTAAAAGGCAGACCCGACATGTAATCCATGGAGATGGATTCCCAAGGTCGACTAGGGGTAGGTAGCAAAGTATATAGCACTTGCTTCTTGATGGTTGGTTTGACAATGGCACAAGTAGTGCAGGATCTTATGTGCTTCCCGACATCCTTTTGAAGGTTCGGCCAATAGAAATACTTCTGCAGTATTTCTACTATTTTCTCGACCCCGAAGTGCCCAGCGACTCGACTGTAGTGTGCTTCCAATATCATCTTGGCACACTCACTTGAAAGAACAAAAAGGTGCCCCAAGTGACATAAAAGTGCATCTTGGAGGTGAAAATTTGGAACTTGTGTACCCCCCAAGAGTGTCTTGTATGTGTGGCCAAATTCTGGGTTGCTCTCGTAGAGAAGCAGCAAATTAGAAGTCTCGTGCCCACAAGAGTTGAGAACGGTGGTGAGCACCACAATCGGTGGTCGACTGAGGCAATCTGCAACATTATTGGTGCTACCCTACTTGTACTTGATTTTCAAATGAAACTGTTGCAAATATGTGGACCACTTCTGATGGCGATCATTCTGCAACTTCCCTTGTGTCTATATGAACTGCAGGGGTCGGTGGTCTGTGTGGATGATTGTTTCCTTCTCCAAAATGTAATGCTTCCATTGTCGACAAGCTTACACAATGGAATACATTTCTTTGTTGTAAGTGGGATACTTGCGAACTATGTCAGATAATGTCTTACTGTGATATGTCATTGTATGTCCCTGTTGAGTAAGAACTGCCCCAATAGCATAGTCAGAGGCATCTATCTCGATCTAAAGTGGTTGTTTCAAGTCTGTTATGTGAGCACTGGGGCAGAACAGAGGTGATTTTTCAATTCTGTGAACACCTTCTGTTGAGATTCCGACTAAAAGATTTTTTCTCTCACTCCTCCCTTGGTGACTTAACTCAAGAGCCAAGTGATATGAGAGAATCCCAACATGAACCTATGGTAGAAATTAGCAAGACCGAGAAAGTTGCGAAGCTCTGTTATAGTGGTTGGGGTTGGCCAATCTCGAATGACTTGGATCTTGGTTGGATCCACATGCACCTCCCTTTCATCAATAATGTATCCCAGATATTGAACCTGGGTGGTGCCAAAAGTGCACTTCTCCAAATTGGCACACAACTTGTGTTGTCGCATTGTTTGGAGGACTTGTCAAATGTGGTGGAGGTGCTCTTCCCAAGTCTGGCTGAAGATCAGAATGTCATCCAAGTACACCACTACAAATGAGTTGGTGAATGGTCGCAAGATGTCGACCGTAAACCTCATGAAGGTTGCAAGAGCATTCGTCAACTTGAAAGGCATGACCAACCATTCGAAAAGGCCTTCCTTAGCTTTGAAGGAAGTCTTCCACACATCGGAGAGTTCGATTGGTACCTAGTGATACCCAGACTTCAAGTCGATCTTGCTGAAATATTTCGCCCCTTTGAGTTGGTCCAGAAAGTCATCAATCCATGGGATTGGTTACCTATTCTAGAAAGTGATCTTGTTCAGCACCCGATACTCAATACATAGTCTCCACGTCCCATCCTTATTCGGTACCAATACGATTGGGCTCCCATAGGGCGATGAACTTGGTCGGATGTGACCTTTCTGCAGCAGCTCCTAAATCTGCCTCTTGATTTCATCGCTCTCCAGAACAGAGCGCTGATAGATCGGTCCATTGGGTAGCGACGCACCTGGGGTCAGATCAATCGGGTGCTTGACCTAACAGTGCAGAGGAACCCCTATGGGTGAGGTGAATATGTCCCCATACTCCTCTACAACCTTGTCTATTTGTTTTTGTCGTGCAGAGGAGCCCTGTCTAGAGGTCGTGGCCATAGTCTTCTTCTTGCCTTGGGGGCGGATCATCAAGAAAATGAATTTCTTGGTTTGAGAAATGAGCTTACTGCATTGTTTTCTAGTAACCAAAGAGATTGCAGTAGGAGGTGGTACCTCTGGTATCATGTACAACTTATTTCCCAAAGTAACAATAACAGCACGAGGCTGAGACTCATACACAGCATGACGCTTCCACAAGTATGGTTGTCCTAATAATACATCAGAAACATCAATAGGAGAAATTTCACATAATACCTCATCTGTGAAGGGCTTGATGCTATAGGGAAGGTGGAACTATGGGTTGATGCGGAGATCTCGTCCTTGGTGAAGCCACCTGATGGCGTATGGATGTGGGTGAGCTATGGTCGGTAAGCCCAACCGCTTCACAAAGTCTGCTGAAATGAGGTTATTTTGGCTCCCATTGTCGACAATGAACTGTACTAGGGAGCCCTTTACCCACATATGGGAGTGGAAGAGACATTCCTCCTCTTCTGGATCTTCCGGTTCCTCCTTTTGGATCTTCGTAGTGGCAACAGTGGCATTGGGCTCCACATTAATAATTTGTTTCCCTTTTTCATTCCCCTTGTCAGGTTCTGATTCAGAGTTGGAGCATGCATCTGACTCAGAAGCCCTCATCTTGGCCACCAGCGACTGCTTGGCCTGACACTCACTTGTGTTCTGAGTGGAGCTCTTATGGAAATCACACCACTTTCCTATGTCCTTCTTTGGCTTTGCAGTGTTGTTCTTTGCTTGTGGCTTTGACAGGTTGTCTTGAGCCGCCATGCCTTCACTCTTTCCTTTATTTTTTGGTTTGGGAGCACCTTTCCCTTGCTTTTGATTCACAGATCAAAAGTCTCACTTCTTCTATTTGAATTTCTGCTCAATCTTGGCAGCATACTGGTATGATGTACCAAGCGAGGAGATGTCGAGGAACTCCATTTCCTTCTGAATGTATCTGTGCAGACAGCTACGATACTTTAGCACCAAATGTTTCTCTGAATCTTTGATACCCAACTTTGTGCGCAGGGTATGGAACAGATTCGTCAGCTCGTGCACATCTTGATCCCTTTGTTGTCGCAGCGTGGTCCATTGTATGTACTTATCCTCATAGCTCCCCACAGGATAGTACTGTTCCTTGACGGCGTCTCGGAAAGAATTCCAAGTTGGTACGGCCGAGAACAGAGAGGGTTCTATCTGGTCCTTGTTCTCACAGTAGGTTTCCCACCAGTCCTTAACATGGGGGGTAGCTTTGAGGAGTGCAAAAATAATCTTCTCCCGGTCTGAAAAGTCATGAACCGAGAAATATCCTTCTAACAGATTCAACCATCTATCTACGGCATCCGCATCTATTTGACCCTCAAATATGGGAATGTCAAAATTTACTTGTACCTTAAAAGGAGTCGCGCCTCCAGAGTGGCTGCTGGATGCAGATGCGCCGCCGGTGGGTAGCCGTTGAAGGATCTGAGCAAAGTTATCCATCATCGCGTTCTTTTGTTTTTCGAGGGCCTCCTCGAGCAATATTTTGATAGGATCTCCTGCTCCCTCATCTTTCTTTTCGTCCACCATGGGCGTCCGTCGAGGTTTGCGAGGCTGATCTTGCAAAGGTTCCACCAGATCAAGCCCTAGCTCCTTATACCCCGACCTCGTTGGGGACATGCAAAGAAGGATCAAGAAAAAGCAGACCGCTTTGATACCACTGATCCGGATTTATGCAGGAACGCAACAGAATAAACACATAACCATAAATACAGAGATGCAGCGGAAATAACACTTCATTTCATTAATATCAAAGAACTGAAATTTGCTTACAGACAGAATGGAAATAAAACTAGCTAGGGCGCTGGTAGCTATCTCCGAGAAGAGATGTGGCGGCTACAGGCCTCTGAACTGAGTTACAATGAGGCTCGAGGGCCTATTTATTATTTAGAAACAATGGGAAATCCTAAACAGCCAAAACCCTAACCCTAGGAGATGAAGCGCCAAAACTATGGGCCCCGTTTGGGAAAATTGGTGTTTCAACTTCCCAGGGGCGTAACTTTGGCATACGATCTCCGTTTGACGCGTACCATACCTCGTTAGAAAGATCTATCCGAGGACTACAAATTTGGAATGAGAAACATTGGTCCATGGACCCATGTTGCTCTCCGTTTTCCAAAAAAACGTCGTTTAGGGCCTCAAAACGGCTCCGGAAGTTTAGGACCCGAAAAACTGCTAAAAATAGTAAGTTGTGCCGAAACTGAAAAACTGAAAGAGACAATGGTGGGGACCCAAGTGGAATAGGCAGGTGACCACCAATATCCACCTGGATCATAAGCGTGATAGCTTTTATTGTAGGAAAATTTTACCAAGTGTATATAGTCTTCCCACTTATCATGTTATTGCATCACATAAATTCTCATCATTTCTTCAATCACTCGATTCCTTTATTGAGTCTGCCAATTAGTTTGAGGGTGAAAAGAAGTATTTAATTGTACTTGTGTACCTAGTCCTTCAAACAATGCCTTCAAAAATGCATATGTAAGTTTTACATCCCTAAAAAAATTACCACTTTTGGTATTCCATGCAACTTGAAAATCTCTTTCATAAATATATTATCATTTTGAATAATCTTAAAGGTAGATTTCACTAGGATGAAATGAATATACTTAGTTTGTCTACAACTACAATTATGTATTATTTATGTTTCTTGGTCTTAGGTAGGCCAGTAATGAAATCCAGCGTGATAATCTCCCACTTCCATTCCAGGATAGGTAGTGGGTCGAACAATTTGACTGGGTGATGGTGTTTATTATTCGCCTGTTGGAATTCCAAAACTTAGCTAAATATTCAACAACTTATTTTTTCTTGCTTGGCCATAAGTACTCCTTTCTTAACGCAGTGATAAATTTTTGGTAATTGGGGTGCGATTCATAAGGGATTTTAGGATACTCATTTACAATTAACTTCTTGATGCTTACTTGATTGGGGACATATATTTTGTTTCATTAAATCAACATGTTCTATTTATTTACCCGATATCCCAATCGTCATTCATTGTTGTTGGGATTTTGTGTTTGCTGCGAAAAAAACCGGTATTCAGGATAACTTTGAGCATCCTCTGTAATTTTTTATTTAAAGGAAGTTTCTACTTCAGTAAATGAGATTTCATTAAAAAAATTCAAGTCCCTCATCAACGCATCTTCTACTCGATTCGCCTTTCCTTTTAAATGTTTAATTTCAAATTCAAACTCATTCATAAAAGCAATCCAATGTGCTTGTCGAGTGTTTAAATTAGGTTGATTAAAATAATTATTTAAATTGTTTTTCTTTGTCATCAATATGAATCGTCTCCCAAGTAAATAATGTCACTACATTTTTAGGGTGTGAATCATCGTCGTCAATTCCAAATCGTAAGTTGAATACTTCTATTCATGTTCCTTCTTTTTTCGAGATTCATAAGCCACAACCCTTCCTTCCTACATCAATACTCCCCCTACAACCTCTCTACAGTATCTTTGTATAGATAATAAATTCCTTATCTAGGTTAGCAATTCTTAAAATGGTGTTAGTAGTAAGTAAGTGTTTTAACCTATCAAAACTATATTGACACTCAGCTGTCCATTTGAAATTTCTTTCATTATTTTTTAGGGTGGTAATGGTATAAACCACTTTTTAGAATCCTTCAATAAGCTTCCTATAGCACCCATCCGACCCAAAAAAATATATTATATAAGCCACACTATTAGGCACAAGCCATTCCATTATCCTTTTAATATTTTCTGGGTCTACAACGATTCTGTCTTCAGTAATGACATGTCATAAATATTGGATCTTTTCTTTGTAAAATTCACACTTACTGTATTTTACATATAGTTTATGCTCCGTTAGTGTTTTGAAAATAATTTGCAGATAATATTTGTGCTCCTTCATATTTCGCGAATGAAAAAGTATGTTGCCTATAAATATCAATACAAATTTATCCAAATACTAATGAAATGTGTTATTCATGAGACACGTAAATGTTGTTGGGTAATCAGTTAGTCCGAAGGGAAAAACTACAAATTCATAATGCCCATAGGAGTTCTCAAAGATTATATATATATATATATATATATATATATATATATATATATATATATATATATATATATATATATATATATATATATATATATATATATATATATATATATATATATGTATATATATCTGTGTGTGTGTGTGTATGTATATGTATATGCATGTATGTCTGTATGTATATATATGTATATACATATATAAATATATACATACATACATACATACATACATACATATACATACACACACAGATATATATATATATATATATATATATATATATATATATTCTTCCTTAATTCTTATTTGATGATACCCTGAACGTGGGAAAATATTAGAGAGTAATGTATCCCCCTTTACTTGATCAGATAAATCGTTAATGTAGGGTAAAGGGTGTTTATTTTTAATCGTCAACTTATTTAGTTTCCTCTAGTCAATACACAATCATAGGGTGCCATCCTTCTCCTTGACAAAAGGTACTGAGGCTCCCCAAGGTGACACACATGGGAGAATGTATTTCTTGTGAAGGAACTCTTGTAACTACATTTTAAGTTTGGTTAGTTTGGGGACATTCATAAGATAAGGTGCTCTAAATATGGGAGTAGCTCCATGAACAATATCAATGGTAAAATCTATGTCCCTTTTAGGAGGATATCGGACGATATTTTCTAGGAAAACATCGACAAAGTCTTGTACAATAGAATAATTCTCTAGGGTAGAAATTTTTCCTTAGATATTATATAACCCACTTGTACTACGTAAATTTGACACCCCTTCCTAATACATTTCACCAAATATAAAGTTGTGACTGGTACCGGTCTTAGCTTTAGGGGTATTTTCAGTCCTTAAACGTCTTTCCTCATACATTCAACCTTCAAGTAACTATTTGGTTTGTATTTACAGTTTATTAGAAACCAATTCTTTTCTCGCCATTCCATACCAATTAAAATTCCATACGATCCTAGGGGCAAAAAATTTGATTTTGTTATTACTACCTACCCTGCCAACTCTACTCAGGAAAGTTGTCTACTTTAGCCAGCACACTTATTTTAACCCATGTATCTGTTACAAATATAATTCATAATAGATATAATTAATATGGTTATTAATAGTTAAATAGGGATTATGTAACTAGTCATTAAGTTAGTCAAAGGGCATGTCTAAAAGACATTCCCATTCATGAAAGGTCACCTGCCTAGGTATATAAGCAAGGCCTCATTGTAACATTCAATCATCTCTTATACATTTTATATATAATATATTATTATTACAATACCTCTTGTGTATTTTACAATTTAAGTCAATAAGCCTGCAACTTTGTTTCTCCATTTGGTGTCAGAGCAACGATCTTCTCGCCTGGAAGGAAGCACTTATGCCACTGTTAGTTGCTTCAGCTGTTACATGCTATGCCTCAAAATTGCTACCACTCGATTTCCTCATCAAGGATGATGGCCGATTTCAACAAAAATTTGATCAAACTTGAGAGTAAGATCAATAACAATTCCGATAAATTCACGAAAGGATTAGTTAATCTTGAGGATAAGGTTACAGGAAATTATGACGACATCAAACAACTTCAAGACATGACAAATCGGATAGAAAGACAAATGTTGAAAATCCGTAGTGAGTCCAGAGACAATCATAACGAACTAATGCAAAAATTAAATGCCATTTTTGATAAGATAAATCCAATAGTCCAGAAAATTGAACATAGTAAACAGAACAATTCAATTGATTCAAAAAATTTAGAAAATCATGAAGAATCACTATATTTTAAAGAATATTTTGAAGAAACAGATGCAACTCAATCCACTAATACAACACCAAAATTTGTTGAAAAAATTGTTTCTGAACAACAAAACCTTTCATCATCAGTTCTACAAGAACGTGAAGAGACGGATACAATTGAAGACACCAACATAGCACCAGAAACTATCGAGACCTTTGCTGATGAACAACAGAGTATTTCATCTTCAGTGTTGAAATAAAATTGTGAAGAAACAGAAACCACTGAAGCCACTGATACAAAGCCAGAAGCTGGTGAGACTTTTAATAATGAACAGAAAAGTATTTCATCTTCAGTTTTGAAAGAAAACTACGAAGAAATAGACATAGCTCAAGCCAGTGATACAATAGTAGAATTTATTGAGAACTTCTATATAAATGAAAGTCCAATGGTAGAAAAAGAAACAATGTTGGTAAAGGAGCCACATAAAGATTTCAAAATGACTCTTATCACCAATGCAACAAAAAATGCAGATGTTCCAGTTATGGATGAAATCAAAGAGAATGCAAAAGTCTGAGAATTGGAAAGCGGTAGTGATGAAACCATAAAAGAGCCAGAAAGCAGATGGCTTGACTACCAAAATTCATTCTTGTCTTCGGCTATGGAAGAAGAATGTGAAGAGTCACACACAAATCTAGTCAACTCTGGATCAACAGAAATTGTTGGGATCCTTCCAAAAAAAACGTACACACAGGATTAGCAATCGTCGAAATTCCAAGCTTACATGGCCAAAGCCCCAGAACTTTACACCATAGTTATCAATTTCTGTGGAATCATGTTGAAGATGATTGATGAGTTTCAAAACCTGGGTCTTGTTAAAAGACAAAACGTTCATGCTGTCGGTGTCCTGCCACTACACCGTAGCCCATTCTCCATGGTTCAGAGAGTCAACAAGAACTGTTTCGAAATTGTGACCTTGTTCCGACAACCAGCGAGGGAATCCGCAGATTTCGCCTCTGTTATGACAGCAATGAGGAAACTCGCTACACTATGTAAACAATACACACATCTGCACATAATCAACATTGCAGTGGGAACATTTTCTCAAAACTGCTATCGGACAGAAACATAGAAAAAAATGTTGCTAATGATTTCACCACCATCCTTCTAGACGGTGTTGAAATCAGAGGGCACCATCACTCCTTACTCGCCTGTTCCCACCTACGTACCCTACGTGGTGCTAAAGAAGAACACCAATCATGTTGCCTCAGACATTAAATAATACTCATCTAAGGATATCGAGATATTCACTGATAGGAGCGGGGCGTTGGTGAAGAACGGGAATTTGGTGCAAATTCCTCACGGCGAGAAAACCAAGAATCTGCAGTGGACCGCTCGGGGCAAGATCGTGGAAGGGATAGCCCATGCCTTGGCTTCTCTCCATCACGACTGCAGTCCACCTGCCATCCATTGCGACATATCGTGCCATAACCTACTGCCGGACTTCACATTCCACGCCCGTGTCTCTAATTTCGGCATGGCCAAGCTCTTGCACAGCGACATTTCTAACTGGCATAAAGTTGCAGGATCCTTTGGATATATGGCGCTTGACTTATCTTATACCATGAAGACCACTGAGAAGTGTGACGTGTGTAGCTTCGACATGGTGGTGCTGGAAGTGACAACTGGAAGGCCTCTTATTAAAGGAGTGAGCGATGAGGTTAATATTTTAGAGAGAGTTGCACCGTATCGTAAATTCCGCTTGCGAATAATTGACGCTGGTTACAACGCAGGAATAACGGGTCTGATAATCAACCAACCGACCAACGCTCGTGACTTTTGGGTTTAACGTTATATTCATTCAAATAGTCATGAATTGGGTGATTCGTTACATTGATAGTGTGTATATATATATATATATATATATATATATATATATATATATACATATATATATATTTGACGTTAAAGAGTGGATTAGTGGATATAACACATAACACAGTTATATCATAAATTAATTAATTAATTAATTAATTAAAAAAATATATGTTGATTTCAATAAAATACTATTAAAGACTTACATATTCCGCAATAATGTGGGGAAGTGAAAGAATTGCTAGCAGTTAAAGTGAAGAATTTTATTATCGATACAACTTTGAGGAAAAAGTTCTGAAGGAAGGGCCAATTCATAACAATTAAATTGTAACGGAAGAAAATGACGAAAGAAAATGAAGAAAACGGTGTATGATCGAACTGAAGGAAAGTTTCAACTATAAGCTTTCAGCACAAAGCTTTTGAAGAAAGGGGAAATGCTATGAATATAATTCATAATAGATATAATTAATATAGTCATTAATAGTTAAATAGGGATTATTTAAGTAGTCATTAAGTTAGTCAAAGGGCATGTCTAAAAGACATGCCCATTCATGAAAGGTCACCTGCCTAGGTATATAAGCATGGCCTCATTGTAACATTCTATCATCTATTATACATTTTATATATAATATATTATTATTATGATACCTCTTGTGTATTTTACAATTTAAGTCAACAAGCCTACAACTTTGTTGCTCCAGTATCTAGTTATACCATCCACGTATTTTTCAATTGGATGGGTTTGCAAATGACATATTTCTACCATATTAGAATTTATGTAATTTAGACTGACCCACGGATCAATTAAAATAAACATATTTTGGGTGAAAATTTCCTTCAAACTCCATCAGGTTGGTTGATACTCTTCATGTTGATCTTCTAGTGCAACATTAACTATGGGAAAACTCCTTGCTACATCCCCTACTTTAGATTCTTCTTGGATCAATTCCACTTGCTCTATCCATTTCTGGTAAGGGCAGTTTTTGACCTAATGTGGTCCCCCACATCCCCAACACTATAACGGAGGTCTAGATATGGGTTCAAGCTCAGTTTTACTATGTTGTTTGGTATATTTTTTCTCATTCTGCAACTTAGACTTTTGTTGGGTCCTTCCTACATGTTTTATCTGCTAATTCTTGTAGGAGCCTTTAAAATTTGTATATTTCAATCCTTTAAAACTTTGTGAAAGTTTAAGACCTTTCTTTTCAATCCACTTTATTCTACCATTCCCATTTTTCTTCATATTTTGGTAATATATTCGTGCTTTCTTAATAAATTCATCCATATTTTTAGGTTTTTTGAATTCCAAATGCTCCTTCATCAATATATGTAAACTACTAATAAATTGCTAGACTCTCACATTTTCCTCGCAGATGTAGGGAACATATCACAGTAAATATGTAAATTTTGTTATAAAGTCATCCATAGAAAGTTTCCCAAGCCGAATATCGTGAAATTACTTTATTTTATCATCATATAATCATTCATTTAATTATTTATCCTTAATGTGTTTCTAGAAATTTTCCCAGATTACTTCTTGTTCCTCAATTCCTCCTATTGTTTTCACTTCTTCCCACAATATGGTGGCTTTGACTAGCAACTGATAAATCACCAGTAAAGTTTTCATATTGTAATCGTATTCATAGATTTTGACATACTTATTCATATTAATGAGCCAAGCCTCAACATCCTCTTCCTATTCACAATCAAATTTCAATGGTTTAATTTTCTAAAACTCTACTCGCAATTTGACTTTCTGTCTCTTTGGTCCCATATGATCTGAAACATTATCAGAATATGCCTCATGTTTTTCTTGGTCTCCTTATGATTCTGGGTTATCACCCCTTTTCCTGTGTGTCCCAGTCTTGCTTCTATGATATGGGCTTGGATCAGGATGTCGATGGTTTTGTCTGTCTGAAAGGATTTTCATAATTTTCTCTTATTCTTGCATCAACCTCTCATTATCGGCTTTTAATATATCGATTTCATTCTTTAAATATTGTAGTGTTAATATTCTGATATTCTTCCCCTAGTTGTATCCACATCTCAGGGTTTGTTTTTTAAAATGGTACTGCACCATCTCCTATTGTAGGTCTTAATAATGTAGGCCCAACTCTCCTCATTATGCATCCTTTATTTCACCTTTTTAACACAATAAATTATGTTATTCCATTGTCTACATAGATATACCACAAAATTGAAACCAGACTCTAATACCACTTTTCACATCTCCCCTAATGCAAAAATAAATTAAAAATAAATAAATGACACCACATAAAATTTTTATAAGAGAATGAGTCGGTTAATATACATAGTCCTATGGTTTAAGGTTGTATACAAATTTTAATCCCTACTACTACAAAATATGTACAATATATATATATATATATATATCCACATAACAATTAACTCGTTTTTTTTTAGTTGCACTTAGCGATTTTACATATAGAATTATAGCAAGCACTTAACCAGATGCTATGGTTAATCAATTATGGTATACACGTACCCTGACTGAGGTTTGAAACTTCTGGAGATTGATTCTTTTCCATACACTTGGAAAAAATGCCCTTGGGGTCAGAGTAACATCCACGGTCCTATGTTCAACTTGAGTGATTGACGGTGTAAAATGAAGGATGAGGTTTGATGGTAAATATCTACCCTTTGTGCACCTTTCAAAGCTCATTTAGCTCATCTTCCATAAGGTTTTTGCTCTGTACCCTGTTAGGGTTTCATACCCTTCACAGGGAAAAGTACTCAGTTGAAAGGTTCCAAGGAGTAATTTTCAAGGAAGAGTTTTTTCTTCGCTACTTTGGGCTCTTACTATGCCTAATACGGGATTTGTACTATATTTTGTACATATGTCATCCTTCCTTTTGCCCTAATAGATCAATTTTAAGGGTTCCATTACCACCCTCTAGAATTTAACGAGGTTAACTTCTGTGACATGTATTTGGCTCAGTTTCATCCTAGTTTTCCTTAATTACTGTCAATAGTTGGCCCGGATCAGTTCATTCGCTCACAAGAACTCCTATATCCTTTCATTAAGAATTTTTGTTTTTTCCAAGTTTTTATTGAAGTCCTTTATTCATTAATACGACTCCCTACCTTTTTTCAGGGCTACAAATATTCGAGGAGTGGGGTTACTTTTGCTCAAGTTCATTTTTTCCTTGTTTCCTTAATGTCTCCACCGTCCACATATATGTGTTAACTACAATGTTTCTATGAATAAAATTGTGTTGTCTTGTCTCATGTTCATAGGTGTTGTCAAGATAAATACCCTATGCGGACAAAGGTGATCTCTCTGGCCCTATAGTGGGTCTAGAAAAATGAGATTATTTCTAATGCAAAGCTCTCTTAACTAATATTACAATGCGAAAAGAAAGAGACATAAATACATTTTTCCCAATGCTACGCTTGAATCTGTTTATGATGACCTTGATCCATGATCCTTTTAGGCCCACTCCTTACTACTGATGGCATGCGAATAGTTGTGGATGATCAAGAGACAACATCAAATGTAATACAATATATAATAATCGTAAACATTAGCTATCTAGCAGATCAAGGAGTACCAGAATATTTTCATAAACATTTATACAAATATAGAAAGAAAACATTAGATGTTATTATTGATAAATACAAAAGGAGAACTTACAACCCAGGCCTTGATGTTGGAGGCGTCCTTTGGCAAAAATCTGAGTCCTTCACCAACGCTCAAAATCGTTTCTTCTCCCAAAAACTTATTCTTTATCAAAATGATAGGATGCAAGGGGATGAGAGTTCAAATGAGTTTGACAATCACCAACCAAGCCCTAAAGTTGTGGGAATGAGGGAAATGAATTTATAGGAAGGGAGAAGAGGTTGGGAGCCCATGAAAGGAGGTGGAAGGCCCACTTTCTAAATGATGAACCCCCATGGATGAGATCAAAGCTCTAAAATCAAAGATCTTGACCTTATCACCACCATTTAACAACCAACTCATTGCCCTTGAGCTTCTAGAGGTGAAAGCTTCTCCTCCATTTAAGGGAACACTGCCAGAAAAGAGATCAACATGGTCTTACAAGAAATAAGGGTGCTGACAGTGCTAAGCCAGAACTATGAAAATCACATCAGTGTGGTCATGGTACCAGGAAGGGCGTTGACCCAAAAAACTAGGATTTTGACCAAGTTTCCTCAGTAATCTTCAAAGGCAGTCTTGTTTGGATCTTAAGGGGATGTGTTAACCTATTTCTTGATGGTGGAAACATTGCATAGGATCTGTCACTGGGCATTTCAGGATTAATGAATGGAAAATGCGCATGGCGAAAAATTACTGTGTAATAGATGCCCCCTAAATCATCAAGGCAGAACAAGGAGTGAGGGCTGAAATGATTTATGAACGAAGGAAAAGAACGTAAACCACCTCCGAAAAACCTGCCAAATCAAACATTTTACAATATATGACATCTTTGGATGAATATGCCTAACCACATAATTTTGCACTAGGAATCAAATAACACATAACCCATGGCATGGTCGCAACCATTCATCTAAAGAGATCATAGAAATGGATTCGCAGTATGGACACAACCATCCATATAAATAGGATCATGTATACAATCATGAATACTCAATAACTCCCCGCAACCTGGATCAAAAGTAGATGTGACCCAGGGTCTTCAGTGCGACCTAAATCAACCCGATGTAAGAATCTATCCATGCGAATAAATGTGTTGGTGTCGAACATGGTAGAACCACCTGATTGCTGACCAAGGACGAAAATTGTTAATAGGCACAAGAGAGAAAACCAATAATGATGATGGACTGCAAGGTACAAAAACACAATCTACAAGTGTGAATTAATGTGTTGAAGTGAAATTCTTACAGAATCATTCTATTGAATTCCAATGATGTGAACCTATCGTCGAACACGAAGAACTTTCCATTGATGCATGCAAGCTCAAAGGTACTGAAAGAAATTTCTAAATCACCTTCCCGGATAATGAGCTAAAGTCGATAGGAAGTGATTCATCAAAGGAGGGCCATGATTATTCCCACATCATTGACACAAAACAACATATATCGTAATATGATAGCAATGATTCAGGATTGTAATAGTGGAGGTCATATAAGCAGAGGATGGTTGACAAAAAGGACTTCTCTTGAACATATTGGCGACATGACTACAGAGTATTGCAACATTTGACTCAAATAAGATCAAAGGTCATGTTGATGAAATTGGTAATCAAATGAGAGGCAAAGATATTTCCCAAACCCATGGAGGAAAAGTGACAAATGTAGGATGTCCCCAACCTGACATGAATTGCAGATGAGTGTCATGTTCAAGAGCGAAAAGCTGCCCAAAAATACACATAGGATGTTCACTTTCAATTTTCTCCCATTATTGCTAATGAGTACCTCTTTATTTTTTATAGCCAGCATGAAGAGGATAGCATATGCTGAGTGTATGAGTTCATTCATTGAGTGAATCCATCCTAGTAAATTTAATGAGCCCTAGGAAAGAGAAACTCGGTTTCATCATGGTGATAAGTCTTTCATCGTTTGATATTTAACGTATCCCATGAAAGGGTAACTCAGTGAATTTTCATGTTTAAGGTGTTTTAAAAGAAACAAAAAGGCAACTCTATCATGCCCTTTTTCATAAATCATCTCTTGAATCCGAAAAGGTAGAAAACAATATTCAAGAGAATCTCTTTATCGTGTTCAATTAAGGTGTTCCTTTTTCATAAATAGTAAATCTCATCCGGAAAAAGGGGTAAACGTATACTGGTACCACATCAATTCATTCACTTTAAAGAGTTTCAAATGACAAGTAATCAACAATATTTTCATTTTTTAAGAGTTGGAAAAGAGCTAAACTTTGACTCTAGGGGGCTTCCTTTTTCATAAACGTTTAATGAGCCCAAAAAAGAGATAAAATACAACTTTTTTGCATCAGAAATAATCATCAACAGTGTGGAAGTCCCATACTGTAGAGAAACAACAAACATCATGGATATTGAAAGAAAAATAATAAAATATTGGCAGAATTTTTTCAAAACTCTATAAATAGACCAAAAAACAAATTCATTTTCCCCTTTATATTTTGAGAAGAGCATTTTGGCCATTTTCCCTCTGAATTTGAAATGAGCAGTGTGGCCGATCCAAGACACCATTTTTCAATCTAACAGAGTCAGGTAAGAACTATAAGCCTCATTTTCATGTTGATTCCATTCATTTGTCATTTTATTTCAGAAATAGGGAGATTGGGGGGAGGATTACAAGTTTTAAAATCGCATGTGATGAGCACGATTTCGATTTATCAGGGTCGCACTGGTCGCGTTTATCCCATTAGGGCTACACGCCACCAACTCTCAATCAATTAGGACAATTGCGCTGACCACGAGAAGGATTTTAAAACAAGAAATCCACCCATATCTATGATTAATTTCCAAAATTACTCGAGTGAAAACTCCTAAAATCCCATTTAAACATGTTTTGCAAGTGATTTCCTTAGAGATGTCGGTCAACTGGAAAGAATGAAGCCATGAGGTGGAAGACCACCAATATTTGCAGGATCGAAATTGCATGAGTGCTCTGTGCAATTGTAGGTTGTTGAAATTGTTTCAAACATCCGGGCTAAGAGCTCAACTGGAGCTACTCCAATACTTGATCAATATATGGGACGTGGACCTATAGTTATTTGTCATTGGGGAACAACAATTAGAGCTAGATTTTATGGAAATCTATTTCATCACTGGACTACCCAGGAGAGGGGAGAGGATCCAACTCTCCAGAGCTCACGCAGGGGTTGAGAGTACCGGCATGCTCATCCAAAGATACTATCACGGGGCTTGAAAAATAGAGTGTGGAAGGTAGACATCTATTCCATCAGAGTGCTTCCCCTGTGCCCAATTCTACATTTCATTCAGAGAGTGGCAGGAGCCCAGGCATTGTATGAGGCAACAAAATCTCAGTTCCAATACACGATGAATTGCTTGGAACCAACGATGTTCAACTGCTGTGAGGGGTTACTGGCTAACATGAAGAGCTAGTTAACCAAGTGCAAGACAAGGAAACTGAAACAACTCGGGTACATGTCAATTCTGGTGACCTTATTTCTATAGAGAGTACCCCTATTTCAGTACTAGTGGCTAGAGATCCATGATCCAACCCTGAGGGGTCCGAGGCTGATGAGATGGTGCGACATTATGCCCCGACAGGGTGGGGGTCAACAAATGCATTTCCCCATAGCCTTTTTCAGTTTGTTGTGACGTCAACTTATTATAGTTGAGGACTACGCATATGCCGACATCGATTTTAGAGGAGATACAGATCTTCCTATTCCACCAGGAACACAATGGATTGATGGAGGTAAAAATTATTTTTTAAGAATTTTTACTTTTTGAATGGTCTTTTAATATGCATTCTGAAATGTAAAATTATGATGTTATTACAAATATGGGTCCTCAGAGACCTCCTAGCATGTCACCGATTGTGCAGAGGGTAGCCCACCCAGCAGAGGATGCTCCTTATGAGGAGGGAGCATATACACTAGCTGATTTGGAGCGGAACTTGGTTGGCCTCACGAGAGGCATTCCAGAGTATTCTATGTTCGATGAGATTCCTTTGTGCCTTCAGAGGCACACAGTCAAATTTTTGGGAAGACTACATCAATTACTTTGGTGAGTGATTCGGTTATTCATCTGCTACCATGAGTACCATGTGGGCGGAAGAAACCCAATTTTTACATTTTTGTACTCATGTAGGCTCATAGAGCCATTTTTGTAACATGACACATATAGTTTTGAGATTTTGGATGTAACACACTTGACAAGCAGATGACAGGCCGATATATATATATATATATATATATATATATATATATATATATATATATATATATATATATATATATATATATATATATATATTCATGTTTCTATGGCTACTTATGTATCATGACGATGTCTTGATTTTTACATATTGCACAAATTTCAACCTAATACATGGTTTGCTAATGTATCCATTGATTTATTTAAACCTCTTGGAATATGTTGATATGTGATAAAATCAAAATTTCTTTCCAATAACTTAACACGCAAATACATATGCAAAACTTGAGGATTGCGCACAGAATAATGACCATTTAATTGTAACACGACGAGTTGTGAGTCTTTCTTAACAACCAAATCTCTAATTCCAAGATCAATGGAATTTAATAATAGTTTGATCACCACAATATATTCAGAAATATTGTTATTTTTTCGACCCAAACAAATACCTTGTAAATTAATCAACTCACCATCAGGAGAAAAGAGTGCTCATGCTGTGGAAAAAAGGTTTTGTGCGGTATGACAAGGACCATCAACTAAACCAATGTAATTATTCGAAGACCTCTGTAACGAAGTGGACCACAAGGTGAGTAGAGGAAACATGTTTGCAAGGTAAAAAATCACACCAAAAATCAACTCAAATCACACTAATAATGAAACACTAATGCACAAATTATCACACTTATGATTAAGCGTAATATTTTTCAAATGGAGTTCAAGAATGAACTCAGATGATGGAATTTTGTCATGATTAACAAAAATAGACCCACAGTTCTACCGTCGATATTATGTGTAGGCATTACCTTGCCCAATTTTGTGAGAAAATTCACAGCAGCAGTGAACTGCCCATGCCCCCTAGCTGAGTGAGGGTTACGAAGCATGGAAATAATTTCCCCAAGGGAAAATGATCAAACGGTAAGAACAAGGTCATGATTTTGTAGGGAAAGAAGTGTAAATCTTGAGCTCATGGGGAGAATAAGAAACTTGGGAAAATACATTATCGACAATCGCAGAGATTTCGAACAGAATAGTCATATTAATATTTCCCATTTTCACTTCAGACAACACTTCATGAATAAAATTCAGACTCTGAAGTGGGTCAGTTGGTACTGGTGAAGCATGGGATTCCAAACAGACAGAGATGTCACCCAGGATTGGGAGAAACGAGGAACGATGATGTCCATCATCCCATGAAGTTTCTTCGAGAGACATTACCTCCACGATACTCTTGTTGGTGGGGAAAGTCTCATTCAAGGGATCATGAGAGTCCTTAGAACCAAAACAGGGAGACTGTGCATAAGTATCCAGAAAGGAAACCAAATGAGCGATGGTTTTAGATGCACCCTCAGAAGCTGTGAGAATACTTTCATACATTTTCTTAGATGGGCTTACAGGCATAACGTCGCCAAAATTATCGAGTTGGTCGGGATTGGGAACAATCCACGAATTGTGACCAGATGAAATCATATTTACGGAGGCAACATTCAGAGGTGGGAGTGGAAAAACTCCCATAAGGGACGAGTCTTTGAATAGACCTGCCCCGATGTTGTCATAAGGAGTAGTGGTCTTGCAAACATGAAATGTTGCCTGCTGAAGAATCAGAGGGGAAGAAAGCCAACTAATCGACAATCACTATCTTTCCTTGATGAAGGAAATGAAGGACACGAAAAAGTGTGGAGACACTGCAAACCATAACATTTGTCCAACTACGTCCGAGAAGGAGATTATAGTTCAAGTTGGCATTTACCACTTCAACATCCATGGTTATCGTTTTCCCCTCCAACAGGATGGGAAACGCCTTAAGAATACCATACGACCGAGAACCTCTACTATATTAAGTTTCTAAGGTATTCAGGGACTAACTCAAAGGGGGAGATCCGATGGCTTTCTAGCATGTGACAGACATGATGCAGGTTGAAGTACCTTCATCAACGACAGTCCGATGAATATTATTTCCCATAATGGTAACTTGAATCAGAAAACCTACCTAAGATGGGAGGCGAGAAAATAAATTCTTGAGATCAAAAGTAATATGATTAGTCTGTGTGATCAATCCCTCCAATAGCAGAGAGTAGTGCCTTCCATTGTGATTGGCACGACTGAAGGACGTCCAAATCCGACATCGACGAAGGTGCTTGAGCCATATCTTCTAAAATATTATAGTGTTGTGCAACTTTGGCATTCATATTATAAGAATATTTTCGAAGAACACATTTTTTGGGTGGTCAGATGATGGAGTCACTACTCGGTCTCTCAATTTGGAGAGGACTAGAGGTAGGGGGCATGGAAGTGGAATGGTGATTTGTAACTTTCGATTTCATAGGAGCCTTGGTTGGATTGGGATAATCTTTCACTCCCGTGGTAATGGAAATAGGTTTCATTCCATCTTACATGTTGAAGAATCGTCAACGGATGAATTCTTTGAATCATGTTTAGGGTTTTTGGATTTAGACTTCCCTTTACCCTTTTTCATACCTTTCAAGGATTTATCTGTTGTGGTAGATTGAACAGCATTTACCTCAAAGTTTTTATCAGGATTATTCTAGTTACTGGAAGGAGTATGGGGCACAACGATAGTAGTGTATTTAGACATCGAATAAGATTTAGGCGCACTAGGTACACTAGTATCAGATGAGCCATTGTCCAAATAACACCATCCATCAGAGGCGTAACAAGAGATTGAGATGATGCGGGATCAGTTGAAGGTCGCAGCGTGTCAGGTAATAACTCATATAGAGTCATGGATTGGGAATAAACCAAATCGAGGTATTAAGCTCTGGAAATGACCTCCTCTTCTATATACAGGGATAAACCATTTGGTCAATAGATGATCAGGGATAAAAAATTTGATAAGGCGACGGTGACGTTTCCATTCATGAACGTGATCCAAAATATGCGTAGTAGTTGATTGCTTAAAAAAAGTGAGAATATGGGTGTATGTTTCATACCGGATAGGTAGCCAGAAGTGAGTGAGGAAAGCCATAGCCAAGGAATTGAAATCGAAGAAAATTCCTCGAGGGAGCTCAATATACCACTTGGCCACAGTACCCATAAAAGTACACTGGAAAAGAAAAAGACGAATAGAATCTTTGATCCAAGAATTAGAGGAGCACCACAAGTGATATGTCATAACATGGGTTTAGGGGTATTCCCCATATTTACCTTTGAACTTCAGAAAATATCTTGAAATTTTAGTTGGAATTGGCGGTCAATGTAGTTGATGTTGGATCCAAAAATTCCAACGTAGCAAGGAATGGCAAGAGCAGATGATGAGGCGAAAAAGTTTTGGGCTCCAACGTGATTGATACGAATTTTGCCCCCAATAGGGTGGATTATATCTTGGACATGTATACTGCCCCCATGGCTGGTAAGGACCTTGTTGCAAATATTGCTGGTAGGGACCTTGCTCGAGTTGTTGATAAGACCCCTCCAGGAATTGAGGTTGTTAACCTTGCTAGACATAGGATCTAGGGTAAGATCCCTGCTGAACATGAGGTCTAGTTTTAGGTCCCTACTGAACATAGGGTCTAGCCTATGGCCCTTGCTAAACATAGGGTCCAGCCCGAGGTCCTTGCAGAACATAGGGTCCATCCTGAGGTCCTTGCTGAACATAGGGTCCAGCCTGAGGTCCTGATTGAACCTGCTGGTACTAAGGAATCTGCTAATATCAAGCACCAGGCTGAGGCCCAAATTGGGGTTGTGGCACTGACCTTGACAAAATAACTCATATTTTGTACCAGACTGATTGGGGAGAGGACCAAATTGACCCAAAAGGAGATTCGAACTAGCCTGGGTGTAAGAACCAAACTGAGGATTAGTCACAACAGTACTCACCAAAGGCTGGGGCTGTTGTGCGTACTGCTGAGACACGTTCGGTCGAGGAACATACAGATATTGTATGTTCGGTTGTTGAACATAAGCGATGTTAGGTTGCTGAACATATGAATACGATACATTTTGTTGTTGAAGGTGTTGTTGAACTAGGGAATACTGAACGTGAGGCTGTCCTGCCCTAGGAATAGATCGAGAAATCGGCTGCCCCCCACCCAATAGGGGAGATACATAAACAGGGTCAGACTACCCCCGAGGCATGGACAAAATCGTGGATTATCCACTTAATGGTGGAACTACAGTAATCATAGATGGTGAATAGGGGACAGAGGATATGATTGACACACTCATTTGACCAATGGTGACCATAGGTTGAACAATAGGTTGAGACACGGTGGCCACATTAGAAACAAATGGGTCGGAAGATGGAGGAATACTCGTTGACCAAACAGGATCCAGAAATAAAGGTGTACCATTGGAAGCTCCAGAAAATGGTTTCCCAAAGAGGTATAACCATGCGGGAGTATGGATGCAACATGTCTGGAAGGTATGTCGGTCCCACTGACTGAATCGTGAGGTGTGGAATCGAACAACTCACTTTCGGAGGGAAAAACAGATGAAGCGGCTTCTGGGATATAAGAGCCAATAGTTTCCTGAAGAGTGGCTTGAGGAGCACTCATGAATGGAATGCCATCAACATTGGATTCCATTTTGTCAGGAAATAATGGACAAATAGTAGAGAGAGACGTTACTAGAGAAGCACGAAAGGAGATTGTAGGTTGATCAAAAGTGCTATAAGGTTGTTGAGGTGAGACTACAATTAGATCAAAGAGTGGATTTTGAGGAAAGGCCGAGAATTGTGCAGATGGTTTGGCGATTTCCGGCTAAGAGTCTTTCGATGTCATCCAAGAAGAATCATTAGGTGGTGGTCGAGATTATATGGGTTGAACACTGATGAAAATCCTGAGTTCCTCACCTTGCGCTCTAAGAGGTCAAATGGGAAACTGAAGGACCTCAAGAGGAGGTTCTTTAGATCCGTCGAAGGAGGGTGTTGGAGCAGGGTCCCCTCGGGAACAATTTTGATGTAATTTTGTATAATTTAGTATATGCACACTGCGTGAATAAGTCAAGGGGCTTTGGGGTGGGTCAAAGCCCCTATTTTTGATGTAAATGGGTTTAAGTGTAAACTGTGGGCCTCAAACCATGGTTTGAAACCATAGTATTTGCGCTCTAAAATAATATAAATATATAGATCGAGGCTAAGGAAAGTAGTTTAGCATAAGACCATTATTGATGTTTTGAACCAAGTTTATGCATTTGTGATACTTTATAGGGATTTTTTCTGGGTTGGGTATAAAGCCTCCTGGTGGTTGTGTGTGCGAAGACCTAGTCCTAGCTGTGTGTGGACTGTGCTGGCTATGTGCGTGGAAGGGCTATGTGTAAGGGAAAAGTTTGATGTATTAAAAGGATTCGAAGCTAATATAAAGGACATATTTTGGAAAAAAATTTGTGTTTTTTATCTGAGTTATTTATCTATTGTTAATGTTTAAGATCACATTGTTTTTATGCTACTTATTGATCACTATGCGAGGATATCTGTTATGGTTATTTATGTATATTGATGGTTGATAAATCCATTCAAGCGATTACGCTTTTCTTAGATCTAGATTTGGTTCTATTATGCTTTATCTGCACGGAAGTGATCTGTGATTTGTCTTATTCTGTTAAGTATTGCACACATCTGTTTATCAGTCTGCAATCGATCTGCTAAGGGCCACTTCATTATTTTTTTCCTCAGGGTACGGAAACCTGGTTCCAACACTCCCCCATACTTCTTCGAGTGAGACCTTGATCTATGGAAGCAGGTCATTTCCGAAAGGGCTAGTAGTTGGAGGGTTTGCTGGTTTCTCCGTAAAATCTGAGCCTGGGTTAGGACCCCTCAAGCCAACAAACGGTTCCATTGCTGGGACCCGGATCATTTTGAGGGAGATTTGATGCTGTGGCATCCTTCCCAAAATGAATTGCAAGATTGTCTAGATAGAAAGATCCTCGAATTCAAATTCCAATAGAATAAAAGTTCTAAGCTATCTAACGAGAGGTGGATACAGAAATATATTTATACCGAAGTACATGAAATAATATTTTACTCCTTCGAACATGAGATGCAGGAGTGGCTGTCATGCTTAGCTGAATTCAATACCTACATAAAGGACAACACAACCACTAAGCGTACTCTTGAATTGATCCAGTAAGTAGAGAAGATAAATAATAATATCACCTGCACGGTAGATCACTAGATTGATCGCCTCTTGGGAGGATTTGTGACAGAATTTTCCATCGATCAATTTGTATCCTATTCTGAAGCAGAAAGAAGGTTTTTCAAAGGCCTTAGAGGTAAGTTCCCACGTTCACTGAAATTGTTGCTGAAAATGCTATTATGTGAATGGGGTTGTCTGTCAGAACATATTGCTTGAATTCCTCGAAGAGGCCCGACTACTCGCAGTGGAAAATTTTACAGCAAACATTTTGAAAATTTTATTTATAGCCCCCCAAAAGCCTATATCTAATAGTGAAGATGACCCAAAAACTAGTATCTCTAGTGACTCTGATGGAGAAATCTCATCACACCTAAAATATTTGAGTCTGTTTCCAACTGCATCGACCCCACTTCTGCACTCACATCACAGAACACCCACTCCACTGCACAGTCCATCTCCACCACGACCTACACCTCCCACAGAAGTAGATATGGTGACGTCAATGAAGTTACCTAATTTCAGAGGCATTGGAAATAAGGATACTGACCACTTTTGGTTTGTGACTAAGGTCGTATGCCATGCTCAACAGATTAACAATATTGATATTAGGAAGACACAACTGGCTACTGCTTTCCAAGATCACACATTAAATTGGTACATCGGGTATGCTCAAGAAAACCCTAATACCACCTTGGACCAAATAAAATATGCCCTAAAAGAGCACTTTAAGAAGCCTAAGTCTTACGTGGAGTTTAAGAAAATTAGTTTAGCTAATAATTTGATTGGTTAAATGTTTGTATTTTTAATCGTGAAAACTTATCATAAGTCAATTAAGTTGTCAAATTATTAATAGAGATATTTATTAATAGTTGTTATATGTTAAAAATAACCATGCTATTCGGAATTACCTACCTGATGGTCCTTAAGGGATGGCTTTCAAAATGCCTCTCTTACCTATTTCCTGGAGAAAGCCAAACTCTTAACGAAATAAGACAAGTTTTAATTCATAATCAAATCAAGTTAAATATTTATGTTATATGTTTATATTATAAATATAATTATTTTGATTAATTATATATATAAAATATTAATTTTATTTTGGTATATTTTATATAATAGTAGAGGATAATATTTTTTTGTTTTAAATTATTAAATATATAAATGTGTCAAAAATTCATAATTTATATATGATTTTGTATATCTCATAAACATAAAATTAATGTTCGTTTTAAAAAACAAAAAACGATCACTTATAATTTATGTTATTTATTCCAATATGTCAAACCATATTAAATATTACATATTGAGTGAAACAAGTAGCTCATTCGCGTAATAAAGTATAAATAATTTAAATATAGATCAAGGTTTTTGACAGGGGAAAGTAAAGATTTAAAGAAAACTACGAGAATCAAAATACGTTAGATTATATATATATATATTTATATATAAATATATAAATTTTAGGTTTAAAAAAATTTATGAAAATAAAATTTAGCATATTAGTTTTTAAACTTTAAGTTTATATATGTATATATATATAAATGATAGTAATTATCTCATATATATATATATTGGAGTTAGAATATATTCCAGAACCGTTTAATGTTTGGTTAAGAGTTTGTTTTTTTGGATTTAAAGACACATGTTAAGGATTTAAGATGGAGAGACATCTCACCAAAGTGGAAACTTAGCCTTTAAAAACTACTAACAAATAAATCTAGATAGTGTAATTTAACGTGATTTTTTTTTAATAACAATAAGAGTCAATCTGCGTTCCACATTACATGTAATTTCGCATCATTTAGCATCTTCACCGGACTTGAGATCATGAAGTGCTGGAACTATAGGTGACTGTGGCAGACTTGACGTAGAACAAAGAACATTCGCATATTCCACGGACGTGACAGCCTTATGCGCTGGAATTATGTGTAGTGCTGGCAGTTTTAACAGACAGTAACGTACAGCAGAGAAGATGAATATCGAGTGCATGGGCCTGTCTTCACAGCATCTTCCACCGACTTATGTACTAGAATTAGGTGTGATGATTACAACAGCCGGGATTTTCGTTGCAAATTACTGTGCCAGCAGATTGTTGATATCTTCACCAAGACTTTCACTGAGAGCAGTACGATTTTAGTTGAGAGTAGATTGTTGATATCTTCACCAAGACTTTCACTGAGCAGAATTTTTGATTTCTGCAAAATCGTCTCGGGTTGAAGAACACGACTGCCTAGAAATTGTCTTTTATCTACTTTTTGCATTATAGTTTGAGAGGGGGTTTTCTTCCCAATGGGTCTTCCCTCTTTCCTCCTTTCATCCATTGTAAATTGGTACCTAAAAATTGTCTTTTATCTACTTTTTGCATTATAGTTTGAGAGGGGGTTTTCTTCCCAATGGGTCTTCCCTCTTTCCTCCTTTCATCCATTGTAAATTGGTACCTAAAATGGCCTTACCGCTGGGCCTCATTCATTTTTCATCACACTCACCTAAGTTATGCTTAAGGGGCGGTGTTGGTGTACGTGCACATAGTTAGCCTTAATTAGCTTTATTTTAGCTCTAGTTATTGCATGCGATGTGCACTTGTCTTTAGCTAGTTAACTCAAGTGCTTACATGTGGTGTGCACTTGGCTTTAGTTAGCTAACTCTAGTGCTTGCATGTGGTGCATTTGCACATTAACAAAACATAAAGCACACTTAGCTTCAGTTAGCCTTAATTATCCATAGTTATTGCATGCAGAACTAAGCTTAACCTAGTTTCTTCTATGTATTGATCCTCAAACTAATATTGATAAATCAAATTCATTCTCAATTCCAAATTTTCTTCGGCTAGATCCATATTTTTGCTCTAATAATTTTACATAGAGTGAAGGAAAAACAAAACGACAATCATCCATAGAAAAACCTCCTTAATCTTTGTGTTATCTGAGCCGACTGAGCCGAAGATAAATAATCTTTCATTAGCATAGTGGAACTTTACAATACAATGAAAGATATAAAAAATAAAAAAATCCAATGCTTTTTCATTTCCTTTAAAACTAGATTCAATGCATTAAAAGTGTGACTACAGAAAATTAGTTTAGCTAGTAATTTGATTGGTTAAATGTTTGTATTTTTAATCGTGCAAACCTATCATAAGTCAATAAAGTTGTCAACTTATTAGCGGGGATATTTATTATTGGTTGTTCTCTGTTAATGTTTTCATTATTAAAAAATAACCATGCTATTTAGAATTAACCAATAGGTGATCCTTAGAGGATGGCTTTCACTGCTATGCTATCAGATGCCTCTCTTACTTATTTCCTTGAGAGAATCAAACTCTTAGCCAAATAAAATAATTTTTAATTCATAGTCCAAATCAAGTTAAATATTTATGTTATATGTTTATATTATAAATAAAAAAGTATGAATATAATTATTTTGATTGATTATATATGTAAAATGTTAATTTTTATTTTGATATATTTTATATAATAATAAAGGATAATATTTTTGTTATATATATATATATATATAGAAAATGCACACTATAAATGAGATTGTGTATATATATAATTTATGTTATTTATTAAATATTACATATTCAGTGAAACAAGTAGCTATTTCTCGTAATAAAGTATAAATAATTTAAATATATATCAAGGTTTTTGAGGAAGGAAAGTAAAGATTTAAGGAAAACTGTTTATGTTTGGTTAAGAAATTGTTTTTTTGGATTTAAAGATATATGTTAAGAGTGAGAGGCATCTCACAAGAGTGAAGTCTTACTTTGTAGGAACTACTAACAAGTAATTCTAGATAATGTGACATAGTGACATAGTTTTTTTTTAATAACAATAATAAGTCAACTTAGATTTGTAGATAACAACTAATATAACTATCTCAAACTAATTTGATAACTAAATTATCATAAAATTTTCATATATATATATGAAAATTTTATTAATTAAAAAAATAAATATTAAATTGGTAATTTATTCCAACTATTCTGACATAATGGCTGATGTCAATTAAAGAAACAGTCACATTAAGATCTTCACATGCGATATCAAAGATAGAAAAATCCACATTCTTCCCGTTGCATGTAATTTAGCAAATGAGCACGGCATCTTCTCCGGACTTGAGATCATGAAGTGCTGGAACTATAGGTGACTGTGGCAGACTTGACGTAGAACAAAGAACATTCGCATATTCCACGGACGTGACAGCGTTATGCGCTGGAATTATGGGTAGTGCTGGCAGTTTTAACAGACAGTAACGTACAGCAGAGAAGATGAATATGGAGTAGCATCTTCCACCGAATTCATGCTTTATGTACTAGAACTAGCAATTGCACCATCACCAAATGTTGCAAAGTTGCAAAGGAAACGCTGTAAAATTCTTAAAGAAATCCAATAGTTGTAGTGATTTTGGTCAATTTTAATAAAGGCTCTAGATATGATCAGTGAACAAAATTTCAAAGTGGGATATGATCAGTACATTGAATCCGTGCAGTGAAGAAAATGTCAAAGCGGGAAATGATCAGTGCATTGAATGTCAAAGTGGGAAATGATGAGTGCATTGAATCCGTGGGAAAATTTTGAGTGACAATTCTCTCTATGGCTTGCTATATACTTCTTTTTCAAATATCAAAACAATACAAGGAGAAGTGCCTTCAGTGGCCAGTTTGCAGCTTCCCAAGTCAAAATGAGGACATGGGTACTTTATATAAATAAATCAAAGATCTATCCCAAAATTAAGTTAAAAAAAGAATTTGAAAAAAGAATTTAATGAAACATATTTGAAAAGAACATGATTGGAATTTGAAAATCTGCTGAGTGTTTGAATAGATCTAGCACTTGATTTTCAATTTTATTCAGCCCCCACTTTAAAATGGGTACAGTTTGACATAGTTCAGCATGCCTTCACAACAGTGTGTTCATATTTGTCACTAATCCTAAACTTGAAGATTCAGATTGGTCAGTTCATGGTTAGCCAGGAATAAAACAGCATAAGAATCATAAAACATGAAAATGAGAATGTTAGCATGAGTGACATTCAGAGAATTGAGGGAATGATGGCTGACTTTTCTTCTTAAGGGAAAATGAAATACTCCTACATTTTCAAATAATGATTATACCCAGCCCATGCTCCAATAACTATGGGAGCAGACTTCCCCACAAACCTGTACATGCATTCAATGATTGGTTTGTACGTCAATGGAGCTGGATGGGTTCATTTAGACTGAAACTTAAAAATAGAGGCTTACTTTCCCTTGGGCCTCCATTCATCTTCCCTTTTGGTGGAATCATTGCCCACTCATGCTTTCCGCAGCGATCTTTGCCCATTATATATTATAATCCAGAATTAATATTTACATAACTTGAGTTCCTCTTGGCAATTCTACCACAAGGTCCATAGAAATATAACTACAACATCTGCATGCCTAGCCATTCACTAGTCAGGCCTTGGCCTTTGAACTCTGCACTCAGAATCGACACTAGGAACATTACAAACAGGGTTATTTATTTAAGTTCATGTGGCTTCACTTTCGTCATCATAACCATGCATTTACAATTTACACATAATATGATATAATACATTTCAGGAGTCAAAACCAGGGTATTATAAAATTCTTAATCCATAGAAAATCTTGATGATCAAGACATCCATGCACACATTTAGCTGATGTTTTGACTCCTATCTTGATGGAGTTTGGAAGGAAAGGTTTGGCACTCTTTTCCCTGTTCATCTTGAAAAATAATGACTGCAACATGAGGACGAGCTAATTTTAAAAATTTATACCCATTTCATGTAGAAGGGAAATCTCCAATACCCAGCAGATACAACTAGGTACATCAATGGATAAAAACCTCTACAACCTAATTCAGAGAGTGCCCTGGATAACTGGAACTCCCATCATTGAATTGTAAGTGGATAGATCGTGATGATCGAAACTACATTTAAGGGCCATATAGTAGCGCAAATTTTTGTTATGGCGTAGGCTTGAGCATTGTATTCCTTTCAGTGGCTTCGCTGGTAGTCGATGGATTTAACATAGTTAGTTAATCTATTTCGAGTGCTTGAATAGATCTAGCACTATATTTTCAATTTTATTCAGCCCCCACTTTAAGATGGGTACAGTTTGACATAGTTCAGCATGCCTTCACAACAGTGTGTTCATATTTGTCACTAATCCTAAACTTGAAGATTCAGATGGCTTTAAACAGTTTAACTAATCACTTTAATTACAGTTCTCAGACCTAAACAGTTTAACTAATCACTTTAATAATTTAATTACAGTTCTCAGACCCTCTCCTTTAATCATGTGATCAAATGCTTTGTTGATATCAGCAAAATAAACCTCATCTGTAATAAATTTATCTAGTTCAATTTAGTCAATTTCCTGGTCGGTTCATGGTTAGCCAGGAAGAAAACAACATAAGAATCATAAAACATGAAAACGAGAATGTTAGCATGAGTGACATTCAGAGAATTGAGGGAATGATGGCTGACTTTTCTTCTTAAGGGAAAATGAAATACTCCTACATTTTCAAATAATGATTATACCCAGCCCATGCTCCAATAACTATGGGAGCAGACTTCCCCACAAACCTCTACATGCATTCAATGATTGGTTTGTACGTCAATGGAGCTGGATGGGTTCATTTAGACTGAAACTTAAAAATAGAGGCTTACTTTCCCTTGGGCCTCGATTCATCTTCCCTTTTGGTGGAATCATTGCCCCACTCATGCTTTCCGCAGCGATCTTTGCCCATTATATATTATAATCCAGAATTAATATTTACATAACTTGAGTTCCTCTTGGCAATTCTACCACAAGGTCCATAGAAATATAACTACAACATCTGCATGCCTAGCCATTCACTAGTCAGGCCTTGGCCTTTGAACTCTGCACTCAGAATCGACACTAGGAACATTACAAACAGGGTTATTTATTTAAGTTCATGTGGCTTCACTTTCGTCATCATAAGCATGCATTTACAATTTACACATAATATGATATAATACATTTCAGGAGTCAAAACCAGGGTATTATAAAATTCTTAATCCATAGAAAATTTTGATGATCAAGACATCCATGCACACATTTAGCTGATGTTTTGACTCCTATCTTGATGGAGTTTGGAAGGAAAGGTTTGGCACTCTTTTCCCTGTCCATCTTGAAAAATAATGGCTGCAACATGAGGACAAGCTAATTTTAAAAATTTATACCCATTTCATGTAGAAGGGAAGTCTCCAATACCCAGCAGATAAAACTAGGTACATCAATGGATAGAAACCTCTACAACCTAATTCAGAGAATGCCCTGGATAACTGGAACTCCCATCATTGAATTGTAAGTGGATAGATCGTGATGATCGAAACTACATTTAAGGGCCATATAGTAGCGCAAAGTTTTGTTATGGCGTAGGCTTGAGCATTGTATTCCTTTCAGTGGCTTCTTCATTGTTAAGTGTGGTTAACATGATTCGAATTTGAAAATCTGCTGAGTGTTTGAATAGATCTAGCACTTGATTTTCAATTTTATTCAGCCCCCACTTTAAGATGGGTACAGTTTGACATAGTTCAGCATGCCTTCACAACAGTGTGTTCATATTTGTCACTAATCCTAAACTTGAAGATTCAGATGGCTTTAAACATTTTAACTAATCACTTTAATTACAGTTCTCAGACCTAAACAGTTTAACTAATCACTTTAATAATTTAATTACACTTCTCAGACCCTCTCCTTTAATCATGTGATCAAATGCTTTGTTGATATCAGCAAAAGAAACCTCGTCTGTAATAAATTTATCTAGTTCAATTTAGTCAATTTCATGGTCGGTTCATGGTTAGCCAGGAAGAAAACAGCATAAGAATCATAAAACATGAAAATGAGAATGTTAGCATGAGTGACATTCAGAGAATAGAGGGAATGATGGCTGACTTTTCTTCTTAAGGGAAAATGAAATACTCCTACATTTTCAAATAATGATTATACCCAGCCCATGCTCCAATAACTATGGGAGCAGACTTCCCCACAAACCTCTACATGCATTCAATGATTGGTTTGTACGTCAATGGAGCTAGATGGGTTCATTTAGACTGAAACTTAAAAATAGAGGCTTACTTTCCCTTGGGCCTCCATTCATCTTCCCTTTTGGTGGAATCATTGCCCCACTCATGCTTTCTGCAACGATATTTGCCTATTATATATTATATTCCAGAATTAATATTTACATAACTTGAGTTCCTCTTGGCAATTCTACCACAAGGTCCATAGAAATATAACTACAACATCTGCATGCCTAGCCATTCACTAGTCAGGCCTTGGCCTTTGAACTCTGCACTCAGAATCGACACTAGGAACATTACAAACAGGGTTATTTGTTTAAGTTCATGTGGCTTCACTTTCGTCATCATAACCATGCATTTACAATTTACACATAATATGATATAATACATTTCAGGAGTCAAAACCAGGGTATTATAAAATTCTTAATCCATAGAAAATTTTGATGATCAAGACATCCATGCACACATTTAGCTGATGCTTTGACTCCTATCTTGATGGAGTTTGGAAGGAAAGGTTTGGCACTCTTTTCCCTTTCCATCTTGAAAAATAATGGCTGCAACATGAGGATGAGCTAATTTTAAAAATTTATACCCATTTCATGTAGAAGGGAAGTCTCCAATACCCAGCAGATACAACTAGGTACATCAATGGATAGAAACCTCTACAACCTAATTCAGAGAGTGCCCTGGATAACTGGAACTCCCATCATTGAATTGTAAGTGGATAGATCGTGATGATCGAAACTACATTTAAGGGCCATATAGTAGCGCAAAGTTTTGTTATGGCGTAGGCTTGAGAATTGTATTCCTTTCAGTGGCTTCTTCATTGTTAAGTGTGGTTTCATTTTGGTTTATACACCCTGCATGTAGGCCCTTTTGCTGGCCAATACAATTTTAGAGGTATACGAATTATTGTAGCTTATTGTGCTTTGAGGCCCCTGCATTTGTGAGAACGGATGACAGCCATTTGAAGAGACTACAGTTGTACTTTCCATCTTATCAATGATAGAGAACAAACCCTGAAACACTGTAATAGCACCCCCTCACCTTATTTATGCTCAGCTAACATAATTACCATCATTGGAACTCTGAAAGATTGATATAACCTTCAAGAATAGCCCACAAGCAGAGCAATCTACAATGCTAAGCTTCAGTTGTTTAATTTTTAGTTGCTTGTCTCTGGAAGCGATTCTCCAGCAGAGAGAACTATTGCAAACATCCCAAAATCATGGTGAGAACATAGCTTCCTAATAAGCATGGAGTTAAGGAGTTACGTTTTAACTAGACCTTCACCAACTCGAGATAAAAGAAAATGAACCTAATTGATCAGGGTAAGGCTTGAGTAATACTTCTCCCTTTGGGTTTCACACAAAGGTAACAGTAACTTAAGGATAAGGGCATATAATTCATTCATCAATCCATGCAATTACTGCATCTACTATTACATGGCTCTGAAACTATAAAGCCAGAAAACCCAAACCAACACACTCGGTTTAATAACAAAATCCAAACCCATATCCACAATCCTCAAATGCCTGCATTCGATGCATACCTCATCACTGTCCTTGATTCCAAAACTGCTCAACAACGACCTGTCATTAATAAGCTCTTGATCATCGTAGGCCAAGCAGAAGTTTCCCTAGACATGACACCTGCAAGAAGAACCAGATTCTTCAATCTCAAAACCCAACAACACAAACAATTCCTAAGACAGAAAAACAAAATGCAGTGTGGCTGGGAAGAATGATATTCTCTATCTGTACCAGGAAATCTTGCCTTCTTCCATCTGCGAGTCGCCGAATTTTTCCTCAATGGCCTTCTTTAGTTCAAGAACAGAAGTTGTTCTAGGCACACTTACATCTGCAATAGAATTCAACCCATAATTCTCAACAACCCATCTGCAACTCCAAAGCTAAATGCCATGC